>NW_006500327.1:3856301-3869152 GCF_000471905.2 Amborella trichopoda
ACGTACGTACGACGTACGTACGTATAGTACGGTACGGTCGGTCGTACGTACTATTACTATATATAGTACGTAGTAGGTAGTATTACTTACTTACTACTATATATATATATATATATATATATATATATATATATATATATATATGGGATAATCTAAACTTCACAACCCACTTTGTGGGAAATAATGGTGTTAGTACACATACTTATGTTTGTTTTTTTTTCTTATTTAAGTTAATTTTGCGCTTTTGGGGCATATATAACTTATGTTTGTTTGTTTTTTTTTGTTAGTACATTTATTATTATCTTTTTTGCTTTTGTTGGAGCATCCACTTGTTGTTATTTTTTGCCAATTCATATGTGATGTGCACATGTAAAACTTTGATAATATAAATAGATTTAGCGATGCAAGACCCAGAACAGTCAAGAGGAATAAGGGACCCATCCACTTTGTCCAAACAAAGGGAAAATATACAATAGTCTATTTACTTTAATTCATGATTTACATTAATTAAATAATTCTTGCATTGTTTATAACTAATGTATGTCATTTTTTATTGAACTTCATTTCAGAAGAAATTTTTTTTTCGTATTAATGAATCAGCTAAGACCTTAGAAAAATAGGAGCTAGATCCACGACATGTAGCTTTTGGTTGAAAAGACCAAATTGAGCTCATTGATAGACATTGGGGTCTCCAATATTGATTGCAGTCTATTGAGGGCCTTTATAAGAAAATGGTGCAAGGTGACAAATATCGCATGTTTGATTGTTGGTGAGATGACTCCAATCTTGTACGATGTGTGCCATATATTAAGGATATATGTGACATAAGAGCCTGTAACCAGCATCAGACCTACAAACTTACAAGGCTTTCATCATGGAGTATTTGAGAGATTGCCCTAAAGGCGATAAGTTAAGCCGTCTTAAACATACTTGGTTGAAGACGAAATTCGGGCAACTACCAAAAAAGCCTGCCAAATTAAAATTGCTTCAATACACTCGAGCTTATCTCATTTATTTAGTCTGCACAACTATATTTGTTGATGCATCTCAAGGGTCCATGCTTACAAGTTACTTGCAACTGTTTCAAAATCTCTATGAGGCAGGGAAGTATGCATGGGGTGCAGCAGCGCTTGCCTTCTTGTATTGTTCATTATATAAGGTCGTGGATGGGGATATGCATTTTAGTTGGTCAGCAACACTACTACATGTAATTTTCACATTTCTTTAGTTAATATTTAGATATTTACAGTTTTTTTGGCTTCAAACTAATACTTCTAGTTTTTATTTGTGCAGTGCTGGATCTATGAGTATTTCCCAACTCTATTCACCAAACCTAAAACTATCACCATAGAAATGCCTAGAGCTTCCAAGTGGAAGAAACAACCACGCTGCAAATACCCATTAACAACGTTTGATGACATCTCAATTGCATGGTTAGTGTTATATTTTTTATGACATCTCAATTGACAGATGCAAAGACCCATTAACGGTATTGTGTTAAGTTATTGTTGTAGGTCAATTAGCAACCATATGAGGAGTACAGCCCATTAGATACACTTAATAAAGAAAATGCATTGTACCAATCATATCTGATAAGTTTTCACATTAGTACTCCGGATCGTGTGTTGCAGTAATTTGGGAAGATGTAAGTTATTCCTGTTGGGCCACCCAAGTAGGAGAGGAGGGAGAAAGTCGGATTACACCCTACTAGTTGGATTGACGAGTTGGCTAGCGAGATAAGCGTTTAGCGGTAATGAGAACGCAATGTTGTAAAGGTAATCGTAGATAAATATGGTGGCATGCCTACAAAAGATTATATGGCCTGGTACATCATATTCACTCATAGATATGGAAATACTCCTAGAGATGGTGGAGATGACAAAAGCGAGAGTGAGAAGGGAGATAACGAAGTTGAGGAAAGCAAGACTGATTAGGGAGATGGTAGAGATGAGGAAAGAGAGGCCGATGACGAAGATGGTGGAGATGAGGAAAGAGAGAGCGAGACTGATGATGAAAATGAGAGGAGAACAAAGAGCATAAATAACAAGGGCAAGGGTATTGCAAGTTGGCCAAAAAATTGGTTAAGGCCAAGAAAGTGAAAATTATGTATTTTTCATTTTGACATGTACTATTTAGATGATAGTTGAAAATGTAAATTGAAAAGGTTATGAATTGATGTTAAGTTCTTTTCGTACAATTGAAGCTGCTCTATCATAGTAGCCAGTTAAAGAAATGTTCATTCTTTTTGTTATCATTATGTTAATGTATTATTTATCAATGTTGCTCCTGCGTTGAAACTTGGTCAAGCATAGGCCATGAGTTTATAAAAGATTGATATGATACGGTTAACGAGTAGTAGAGTGATATGGTTGACAAAATTATTGATGGATTCATTTTTCTTGGATCATTGCATAAGTAGTTACATGTTCATAGGCCAATGCATATGCCAATCCATTGGAAAAAATCATTGCACAAGTAGTTACATGTTCATACATGTTCTTCAAAGCAGTCTGACACTTATAGAACTCCCTCCGGCATAGGAAGAAGGAGTTTCGGCACTTCATGAACAGCACTTCGGCACTCGGCTTCCTAGATAAAAGGCCAATCCGGCACATCACTTCCTCGGTCAGACGAAAGTATCACTAGATTCATGAGCGCTCCGGCAATTATAGAACAACAGACCGTCAGTTTTCTTCCTAGAAAAATTTGCGGTCCGGTAATTCACTACAACGGTCCGACGATTTGCCTCCTAGAATCATGGGCACTCCGGCTAGTCACCGCGTCAGTCCGGCAAACTTCTCTCTGGCAAGGTTAGTCAGGCATTATATTGGAGCAGTCCGGCAATGTCGTCAAACAATCCGGCATTTCGCTGTCTCAGTCCGGCGATTCCTTAGTGGAGATCATCAGTCCAGCTTTTGTGAACATCGCTCCAGTGTTTGCATAGGCAGTCCGACATTTTGTGGGAGCGATCTGTCGTTCTTGTTACTGTAATAAAATCACTCCAGCATTTTGAAGCAGTTGTCCGGCAACTAACTTACTGGAGTAGGTAAGTCTGACATTTATATTGTGCGGTCTGGCAATGTTTCCTGTTATAGTGCTCTATCTGACATTTCAAGGGTTCGCTCCGGTAGAGGTATTTCTAGATGGGTTTGTCCAGCAGTTTATGTGCCTGGGCCGGCAAGTTGTTTACTTTAATGTGGGCAGTCCGGCTATTGGAAGTAGCACTCCGGTAAGTTACTAACTGAAGTGGGGTTAGTCCAGTGTTTATAATGTGCGGTCCGGTGTGTGCTTATGGAATGATGTTAAGTTCGGCGTTTCACAGCTGCGCTCCGGCGTTAGGGTCGATCTATTCGACAATAGGAGGATGCAGTCTGGCAATATCTTACTCGCGGTCCAATGTTACAGAGCTTCGTTCCGATGATTTTGTTACTGGAGACATAAGTCTGGCATTTCATGGTCTCGGTTCGGTGTTTTAGATACGTGAGTAGGGTGGTCCGTCGTTAGTAATCTACGGTCCAACGTATCATTGTTTAAATAAGAAGTTCGGTATTGTAGAAATGCAGTCCGGCATATGTCATAAGTCCGGCAAATAATAACCGCGGTTCTACAAAGGTATTATTGGCATCCATCCAAATGATTTGTTCGTACGGTGAAGGTACGAGAAGGGATAATTTCATCAAAAAAGATGTAACTTTTTGAATTGGGGGGGTATTAATTAGAAAAGATGGTTTTTGAGAAAAATAAGTGAGGAAAGTTTAGGATGGGGGTGGAGTGTCTAGAAAGTATATTTTTTACGGTTTTTAGCAATTTTTCCTAAAAAAAACTCTCTCATGTGATTAGATGTAGGAGTTTTTTCACACCAAGTGAACCCAATACATTTTCTCAGACCATTAGATAATCAATTAATGTGAAAAAAATTCCACACCTAATCTCATAATGGAGGTTTTTTATGTGAAAATACTAAAATACTTTCAGGTGCACCAAATGTGCCTTTAGTCACATCTTTTCCACACCTTTGACTTTTGACTTTTCCACATCCCTTTAACGTGACAAGATTTTGAAATTAGATGCTTCTATTGTGATATGCCGCATTTTTTGGAATTACATCACTTTTTTCCCTTTTTTTATTTATTTATTATTATGAATACATTTCAAGCATGTCTCTCTACATAACTTCTAGTAATTGTAAGACCAAATTCAAAAAAAAAAAAAAGTTTGGTAGAAATAAGCTAGAAAAAAAAAAAAAAAAGGAAATTGGAAGAAGATTGGTTGGTAAACTATACGGTTTAGTGATTACGAGAGGTATATTAGTAGAGAAAATAGGTTTGGCCACTGGAGGAGACTAAATAGGTATTTTAATTTAAGTATTTTTATTAATTACTTACGCTTTTTCAGTTTTTTTTATTGTCCTTGAGAATTTAGAGTTCGATAGGTCTATTTTAAAGAAAAATCAATATTTTTTAGATTTTTCCTTACATTGTTTTGCGATAGTTGGATTGATTGCCCTTTTGCTTTTGCATTTGCACAAGTATTCATTCATATTTTCTAGTATTGAAAATTCATTATCATCAGCGAGGCATTATCCTAACTAATTGAGGTTGGCTATCCCTCAGTGAGGCTATAATTCCACATATCTTTTCTTATTAATTCCAACCATATGCCCTTACCTATTGCCCTTTTTGAACTTCCAAGTAAACTAACTCGCACCTCCTAACAAGTGTTGTACTGAGTCCCCACCACACATAGTCAGCTCAGCTAAGTCTATGAATTTTTTAGCCTTGAAAATTCATATCTAGTAATTTATTTTGGTGCTCTATCTACATATAATTGCAAGACTTTTTGTACTCTATATTTAAACTAAATTTATATTTTTCTTTGATGGTTAATGCACTTGCAAATCACATGCATTCGACTAGTTGTATATGGGGGTAGTATTAGACCCGAATCCGATTCAAGACCCAAGGGGTAGAGTCTTGGATCCGAATACTATTTGGGTCTGGGTCCAGATTTGATTGGGTCTGGTAATATTTTTCGAGTCCCAATATATGAAATATATTCAAATATAGTTAGGTTGGGTCCAGGTCCGATCGAGTCCGTGTCCAAAACATTGGCAGATTATCTCTATTCAGAAATGCATCCAATCTTTATACAAAAGAGAGATGATGTAAGTTAATTGATTACAAAGCAGAAACAAGAGTCGTATGTTCCATGTTCTTGATTCAAAATAAGAATTGCATGCTTTTTATTTTTTAATTATCTAGAAAACCTGTTATGCTCATTGGTGAGTATATTGTATTGTGATCTATTATTAATTATTATTCTCTAGTGAATTTTTGCGCCTATTTTTGACAAAGAAAAAAAAGTATCAACGAACCAGAGAAGAATACATCACGATGAGTTTGTGTTTTGTGCACTATTAATATGTGCTGCTAAGTGACCATAGTAAATATTTCTATATTTTTTTGGACATTTATAATAAATGCTTCTATTTCTTTTCCTTATCCATTATATTACTTCAATAACATGATACCAAAGTTTGCATATAATATTCTCTCTCTTTGCAACTACTGTTAAGAGAGAACGAGTGAGCAACAGACTAGGAAAGCAACATAAGCAGTCTTGAGCACCTTAAGAGTTGGTCCAGTCACTCTCTTTGCGCCAAACTTATATTTTTGGCTAAATATTCATTCATACATATGTTAGTAATAAATTTACTTTGGTCTTGCAATTATAACACTCAGTTCTCTTACTTGGCCCAATGGAAAAGTCTTAATCCTTTCAATTGTTATTAAAAAAATAAAAAACCATATCATGGTCCTGAGATCATCTACAGTATATCATATATATGTTTGATCGAATTTGTTGTTTTGTTACTTGTTCTTGTATGTTCTGGTCTGCGAGCTACTGAATTGGTCTCGAATTTGCACTCAATTTTATTGGTTCTTCCAAGTGTCATTCTGTTTTTTGGCTGTCTTGACTATTTTCTCTTTCAAACAAAGATCTGAAGTTTATTGTCAGTTGCTCGAGCCTACTTTGTTCTGGTCGTCTATTCCTGAACCATGTTGATCTGTTGTTACTTGAGCATGCTATGTTCTTGCCATTTATTTCTAGGGCTTGTTGATTTGCCGCTTCTTGAGTTCCTCTGTTCCTTTTCTTATTTATAAGACTCGTTGATCTGTCTTCCCTCGAATTTGCTCCGTTATGCCATTCTATTTCTATGGCCTGCGGATGTTGTTCTAAGATCCGATTATAAGATCCTATTGTGCTTGTTGATCAAACAATATGAAGTTGTGCACCTAAAGATCTGACTGCTTGTTTTTGCAACTTATTTTTCAAACTCTAGCTGCTCTTTCTCAAAGCATCTTGAGTTTGAGAAAGAGAGAGAGAGAGTTAAAGAAATTACATATTTTATATATCTTTAATTATAGAAGGTGTATATTAAAATCAATGTGTATGGAAATAGTAGGTGCAATATCTTATATTTTATGATAAGTCTGGTATATTTTAGATATGAATGATTTATTTCTATTCTTGTTATCTGTCATATTGATAAATGGATACTGAGTCTCTTCAAAGAAACCTGATTTTCATAAGAAAGTGAGAGAGTCTTTTTCTGCTTAGGAGAGAGGGCATCTCTGTGTGAGCATGTGTGTATGTGCATGAGAGACATAGCATGTGCGTGTTTGTATATGTGTGTGTAAGAGAGAGAGAGTCTCTTTGCACTTGTTGGAGAGTTTATGTATGTTTTTGTGTATGGTGTCTGAGAGGGAATGTTTATATGTGCATATGTGAGAGAATATATGTGTATGAGAGAGAGAGATGTCATTTCGATGTCTCGAAGAACCAAGTCCTCTATAATGGATTGCCCTATGTCTTATTGACTCTGTATCATCATCATCATCTGAGCCTTATCTCAACCACTTGAGGCCGGTTATACGAATCTTGTTCCTCAATTCTGCTCTGTCAATGGCCATACCCTCAATCACATCATAAGTCACCAAATCTTCTTTCACTTCTTCAGTCAAACCATAAGTCATCATATCTTTTCACGACCATTAGTTTTATTAAGTTTGTATGATTTTTTTTTTATTTCTCAATTTCTATTTATGTAGGTTGATCAAATGTTTTTTTCTTTCCATACTTTTGTGCTTATTTGAAGATACATGTTTTCCTATGGAAATATGTTGCGTATATTTTATTTTCTAGTAGGTACCAGCGAGTTGCTCTTTAATTAAATAATTTGTTTCACTCATAATCTTTATTGCTACTTATATCTCCTTAGGGCTCTATGTACTCTATACCCTCTTTGATAGTTTGTGTTTTCTCTGTTTTTGCTTTCTCTATTTTTATGTATTTTATTTGTTATTGTCTCTATATATTGTCCTTTCCTTTTGCATACTATTATCATATTGATATATAGTATGAAATATCTATCTCTTGATAAGCTTACGTGTCTTTGTATGGATATGTATCTCTTGATAAGATTAGATCTCCTTGCTATGTATGATAGCTAGTTGTAACTGGTTGTATATTTATACTGCCTTGTATATTCTTTGATACACTAATATATATAGAGTTCTCTGCAGGTATCAGTTATATTCTAACCTATTATGAGATGTTATGAGAGCCGGGTTTTGATATTGAGACCGGTGGATATGGTGGTCATGGTGTGATTACCAGGTTTCGATCATGGGACCTGTGGGTTATGGGCCCACACACTTGTTCATTGTATACCAACGTTTCTATTCTAGGACTTATGGGTCATGATCCTACCACGCCACGCTGCTTCTTTCATTTCTGAAAAGCGACCACGAAAATTTATTCACCTGTAATTATGATACTTACAGTTGCAAATTAAGCAAATATGTAAACCCTTAACATTTTTTAAAATAGATGGTCCAAATAATAGATTGCAAGATGCACATTTGATTTTTTTTTCTTTTCTAATATTCATGAATCTTGAGGTTGAAATGATGAATTTTTTTTTTCTAATATTCATTAATCTCGAAGTTGAAATGATGATTTTTTTTTTCTTTTCTAATATTCATTAATCTAGAGGTTGAAATGATGAATTTGAAGTGCACGGTTTTGATTCTGGAATGGGTTATGGCCATAACGCTTCCGCTGCACATACCATAGATTTTCCGGTTGGCCATTATGACCATCATCGCACTTTAATTGAAAATTTTCATCAATTTGTTAATCTCCATTTTACTTATGTTTAAGCATCATCAAATTGTATATTTACTTATGAATATTTTGCAGCTTCATATTTAACCTTGGTATTTTATTTGCTCTTTCTTTTATGAAAAAGTCTTCCCAAGACCTATAGGCGAAAATGAACAGTGATTTCGCCTATGCTCATCACCGTCCAAAGTTCATCACATGATCACGATTGTTTGGTAGTGTTTCAATTTTCATTTTTTTTTCTACAAATCATAATGATTTGAAATTTAGATCGTGTGTACATCCTAATGGGGCGCACCTAATAAAAATATAAAAAAAATAATTTACAAAATATAAATTGACCAAAATAGCCCCATAAATTTTTGGTGGTATTTTGGTAAATTTATCTTTCGTAAATTATTATTTTCATATTTTTTATGAATAGACGCTCCAAATTTCTGATCATTCCAATTTATAAAAAAAAAAAATGAAAAATGAAACACTACCAGATAACTGTGACCGTGCGATGAAGTTTGGATGGTGATGAGGGTAGGCGAAATCACTGTTCATTTTCACCTATAGGCATTTTATAGTATCTTCCTTCGTTTATTATATCTAACTAACTTATATTCCATAGATACCAATCATTGATTAATGTCCACTGCTTTCTTGATCTATGCGTGGGATTTGTTAAGTTGTATTTTATGGTATGTGTTTTGCTTCTTTGCTTCTCTGCATTTCAACCTTTTCAATCCTGTCTCCGGAGCTCTTCACTTCGTAATCTGCATTTCAACACTTTCAATCCTGACTCCTCAGCAAAATGTGAACAAGACATTAAAAGCTATTGATTGTGGTAGTAGATGGTGAGGATTTTGTCGATCGTGGTAGTGGATGGTGAGGAATTTATTTTTCTTTTTTTGAGAGAAAGTTAAAAAATATTATTAATCTAGAACGATATTACATAAAATAAAATAACGGCTTCAAAGAGGGCAGAACCTCCTTTGGCCAGGGAATTTGGAGGGTTTGTGTGTAGTGTCACTGGGTCATGCATCTTGAATGAGACTTACTTATAAATTGTCCAGAAAAACTTAAATTAGAGGATGCCAAACATGTCTAGCATCTACCATGTAGATTTCTTATGATATATTTTCAATTAAATTAAAAATAAATTAATGTCTACCTAAACAAAGATAAATACTCAAGAGTTTTCTTTTCAATTAGCAATCTAAGATACTAGTTTTTTTTTAACTAACAAGAGACATACATGATGTACATTCTAATATATAAAAACAAAAACAAAACAAAAAATCAATTTGTTGGTAATACAAGATAAAACAGAAGAAAAAAAAAAAAATTGGGCTCAGATAGTTCCCCTTCACGGAGGATTAAAATGGTTCTAAAGAATTTAAAATCCTTTCTCTATTTTTTTTTTTTTTTGAAAATTTTCATTTATTGATGAAAGATGATTTGCAAACTTTAATATCCAAAAATCATTTGCGAACTTTAGTATCAAAAAACCCACATGACTTTGGGTTGTGGAATCGAGTGGAATGAGTGGTCCTGCATACCTATTATAAGCGTATATATACTCGTGTTTCAAAACGGGCGATTTGGATAGGAATCATTGATTTGCATTACGGATAAGTCAGGACCGAACTGGTTCTAGGAATGGACCATTATCTGCCCTGCCCCTAAAACCCCCTTTTCATAATTTTTCTTTTTTTTAAGTATATATAATGTTTTTTAGGTCCCCCTAAATCCCACCACTCCATTAACCCTCATTTTACTTTTTTTGTTTTCCTAATATTTTCTGGTTCACCAATTCCGACCCATTCGTACCACTTATCCAAGTTTTAAAATAATTGGTAAAATTAAATCCCACTTATCTGATCTTGATGTACAGAAAAGATGCATGCTACAAACAAATCCTTAGAGTGGAGATTGCACAAAAAATACGATCCCAAAAAGAACATCCCACTTCATTCATGATACAAAGGATTTGTTGGGATATACTTAGCAGTGGACCTTGTTTTTTTGTGTTCCAAGATCGTCAAGCTTTAGCATATTATATTCTTTTAATATAAAGGATTGTATATTATGAGACCATTTATCTTTCTTACAAAGAGGTAACAATTACTCTTAACTATTAGATATCGAATTGGATGGCTTAGGATGTGTCACGAGATTTAAAAAACTTTTTTTGAAACTTTAAATCTAGTCAATGACACTCCTATAACGACCTTATTTGAAATTTGATGGACAAGAATGTTTGTGGCCACCTTGTAGCAAAAGAAAATGGTCTATTTATATGCTTCCCCTTAATATAAAGCCTTTTGTTAGGGTACTCTCATACATGAAGTATTTTTTTAATGTACTTAATATGTTTGGACATTTGATAGCTATACCTTACAATGTAATAAATTTTTTTTGTCTAAAGGTAATTAATCAATGATAAAGTATATTTTTGGGATAAAAAAAAAAAACATTCATTACTATAATGGAGAATTATATCATCTACTTGAGGTATGATATCACCCACATAGAGAAATAATTGTTTTTTAACCACTAACAGAGTGTCATTAGTTTTTTTATAAAAATATCTAATATACCCCTACTAATGACAAAAATACATTTGCTAAGAAACTTTTATATTACAAAGCAAGAATAATAAATGTCCAATGAACGTTGAGTATATTAAGGCAAGTTTCGGTTTGTATAGGGCCTAGACTCTAGATCAAATTAGAGCCTACCTTCAAATAGTGTCGAGAAATGTGGTTTCAATACTGGAAATCTTTGTGATCGCCTTAAAATGTCTTTTCATCTTAATTTATAAAGTTTAAAGCTTCAAAAGTTGTGTAGATCGACCAATCTATGAAAATCTTAAAAATCGACAGTCTAAAATTGCGTCACAAAATACACTATTTTCATAACTTGAAATCCATTTTTTTTCTGATGTCCATGCATCTGGATGTCAAGATGATCAATTTGAGGATATTTGGGCATCAAAACAAATCTCTCCTAGTTAAATTGTTTAGGTAGCCTCAAATTTGATTGTTTAAAGCCTTGGCTCTATATAAACTTTTCCCATTAAGAAAATGCCCCATATGTAAAAGTACCATTATGCGACTTTCTATGTAACCCCACCCACATAGAAAAAATATGTGACTGTTGCTTTGTAGCCGTTGGATCTAAATGAACGGTTGGGAGAACACATGTCCCCACGTCACAAAATTAGGTGTAAACTAAGGAATCGGCTCTGAACCGGAGGACATTGCTAATTATCATTAGTTTTGAGAGAGATGGGGTGTACCACTGCCACTTCAATAATGGAGGGTTACGTTTGCAAATGGAGGGCATCTCTGGTTTTGAGAGAGAGGGGTGAATTATTGTTGTTTCAACAATGGAGAGTTAGGTTTGCAAATGGAGGGCATCGCTAGTTTTGATAGAGATGGGGTGGACTACCGCTCGGTGTTGCAGGTGGAAATAGTGCCAACGAAGCTTTAGAGATTTTCTTCAATTTGGATTCTGGTTCCTCTTTGTTCTGTGAATATTTATTTTGTCAATAATTGCATTCTGTCAATGTTTGCTTGAATTTGGGCTATGGTTTGGGCTGTGGTTTGTTCATCAAAAGACAGAATTTCAATTTGCATTGTGGTTCCTTCATATTCTGTCAATATTTGCTTCAATTTGTAATGTTTTGTGATGTGGTTTGCTCATCAAAAACAAAATAATATAATTAATTTGGTTAATTCAGAAAGTTTTTTTTTTTTGGGATAATTGGTGCTTGTGGTTTGGGTTGTGGTTTGTTCAGAAAAAACACAATAATATCAATAGATTTGGTTAATTAAGAAAGTTTTTTTTTTGGGTAATTGGTGCTTGTGGTTTGGGCTATGGTTTGTTCATAAAAACAAAATAAAATCGATTGATTTGGTTAATTAAGAAAGTTTTTTTTTTTTCAGGTAATTTGAATATTTTGATTTTAGTTAATTTTTGTGTTCATAATGTTTTATGCTTTTTTGCTTTTTTTGAAGAATAAAAAATCAAATGAACAAAAGTTCTATTGGTCTAGCTTTCATATATATTTTTTTTGATATATTGAGTGGTTGAGGAGGTGATTTTTGGTAGTTTTTTAAGGTAGTAAAGGTATGAACGTCTACTATTAGATTCTGTAATTTTTTCTGGTTTGATTCTCTCTCACTGCCTTTACCTTTATTGTAAAGTTCGTCTCTCTCTCTCAAAAGGTAATATCTGTCTTTCTCTCTTTTTGCCTTTGATTGTAAAATTAGTAATTTTGAGCTAAGCTTTGAGTTCACAACTTTGGGCAAGGCAACTGATTTTTGGGTAAAGTATTACAATTTTAAGATTGCTTGGGGTTAAGGTGCAGTTGGCATACGGATGCATCCGTAGCTGTGGAGGTAAGGTGCACCTTCAAATTTTATCATGGTATATAGTTTTGATGTAAAATATTTTTAAGATTATCTCAAAATCTATTTTTATATCTAATTATAAAATTTCAAAAATGGTTAAAATCAAGTATATCTATAAACATATGAAAATCTTGAAAATGGACAGTGTAGATAATATGTTGTAAAATACGCTATTTTTTAGACTTAAAATCTTTTTATTTTTCATGGTCATACATCTCGACGTCGAGATGATCAATGAAAGGGTTTTTCAACATTAAA
>NW_006500327.1:3888881-3923763 GCF_000471905.2 Amborella trichopoda
ATGCATAATTTACAATATATGAAATGAACTAGGAATCAGGCTTGGGTCATGATGGTAGCAGCTGGGTTTTTATAGCACTTCGTCTCAAATTCCATTCCTATGTAACCTTGTCAAAAAAAGAAAAGAAATGAACTTAATAACAATGAAAATTAATAAACCTATATTTAAAATTCTGATGAGAATATATTGTTTGAATTTCTTTTAAATTGTAGTTTCAGCTGGAAAAGTGTTTCTTTCTTAGACCCGTAAAAAGACACCTTTTTAGACATTCCGAGTTCAGCCTGGCTTGCCCTTTTAAGCCAAGGGGTCTTGAACCAAGAAAGTTTTGCGTGTTCAAGATCCTTTTCTATTATGAACTGTTTGTATCTGTTCCAACTTGCACATACATATTCCTCCTTGATTGCAGGGAAAAAAGTGGGGAAAAACGGAGAATAAGAAATTCCGAGTAAAACTTACCAAGACGCAATCCAAGGTGGAGTTTTTGTTAGCGAGAAAGCAAGAAGGAATCGGGTGGGGTCGGTCCAACCTCATTTGGTTTCTAGCTAGTTTTTCTGTTGGCTTCTTTCACCGGTGAATGTTTTCTGGTTTCTTTCCATTCCCTATTTTCGCGGTATCACTCCAATTGGTGGATGCCACCCCTCAGTGTGTATGAAACACATTGATCGTGCTATGGTTTCCTTAAGGTAGTGTCCAATTATTCGATGCCAGGCCTCAATGTATGCTACACATTGACCATCTGATGGTTATGCTGTCGTTACCTGAGCCATTTTTCAAAAGGCAATGAATGGGGAAGGGTTTACATGACTGCAGGGTGGATGTGCATGGGGCATGGGCGGCCACATGATGAACATTGGCGGACTACAGGAGTGGTTGCTAGTGCTCTGTAGTGGGAGTTAATGCTTGACCAAGCTGGTGAATGATTGTGAGGTTCAGGGGTTCAAGCCCATTGTTCAATTCGAAAGCGCTTGTTGTGACCATGAGGTGTTGGGTTTGTGCCCAGCTAACCGACTCAAAAAATAGCCTTTTTGAGGGTTTGCAGTTGTTAATACCAATGAAGGCTTCGCAGTGACTAATCCCTTCATTGGTTTCAACAATTGTAAACGGCCTCATTCTTTTAGTAGCTTGGGTCCTTTGTTACCTTCTTGTATAAGATTAGACCTGTGGGCCAAGTTCCTACGTTAGGGAAACAGGCTTTTAGAAGCCATGTATGAGATGAACTTCCTGTAACCGATGGCCTTAAACTTAATCACCATCTTGGCTTGTTGGAGAGAGGCCTTGTGGCATCAAAACTTCGAGGGGTTTCAAGGAACTGTACAGGCACTTGCTGGTTGGGCGGGCTCAAATAGGTGTTTCTCTCACTTCCCTCCTCTATGCATGAGGAACTTAATGACGAAGGTGATCCAAATCCTCAAAACTTTAGGCCTTGGCCAATCAACCTTTAAGTTGATACCTACAACAGTAGTTGTAACTTTGTAACCATATGCTTGTGTGGCTGTGCTGCCAAGCATGGGTGGTTGGAACCTGTGGCCAGAGATCTTGCAGGAGAGTGAAACTGAAAGGCCATGTGGCCAGGCTGCAGTCGCGTACAGTTAAGAACTTCAACCTGGTTCCAGTGAAAGGAATTTATTATGGATTACTTGGGTGTTCGTGATCACGAATAAACCTAAAAACGAAGTGGGCATGGCCCTTCCCATATGAACTTTGTGCCTTGTTGTGTTGGTTGATTGCTTTTATATAACCTTGCTTTGTAGCCAGGCCGAATCTAGCCCCCATGGCTGGGTACTATAAGAGGAAAAGTTTTTTATGGTGGTTCTAGAGGAACCCTGTGATAGTGGCTGTTGTTGCGTTGGTTGGTTGCTTTTATATAACCTTGCTTTCTAGCAAGGTTTAATCAAGCCCCCATGTGTGGGTACTATAAGATGATAGATTTTTATGGTGGTTGTATAAGGGCCCTGTGATAATGGCTAGCATGGCCACTCAGTGTAACTTTTATATACCCGGGATAAGTGAAAGCCATACTCACAAATGAATAGTGCTATTTGGTTGCTTGTGGCTTGTGGTGCATCACTGACAAAAGCCAGGACCATGGGGGACTTCTGGTGCATTACTCATGAAAAGGCACTGTCTAATGGCGTGTGGAGTAATTAGACGTGGCTTGCTGTACATTATGCCCACCTTTGCTTGCAAATTTGGACCTAGTCAACACTTGGGACTTGGTGATTAAGGCTGTGTCATTTCACAGGAGAAAATTGACCCTTGGTGATATCTGTGCATGCATGCATAATGGTATTTGGTTGCTTTTGAATCTTAGTTCCCGCTGTATATAAAGTTTGGTAAGATGGGATTCATTATACCGCTTTTTGCACTCATAAAGAAAATTGAGGATTTTGAAAGCAAAAGTCAATTTTGCTGGCAAGAAGACATGGGCAGGCTTATGAGTTTCAGTTGGGAGGCATGAGTAATATATAGTAGTAATTGACCTTTCCTTTTATGGGCAATATTTTAGTGCTTGATATTTTGTTTTTAATTGATCTGTTGTTTTATTTTTATTTTTTTTTGTGTTTCAGGGGTCATCCAGCACTTGCTTTGAAACCAAGAGTAACAGTCCCGGCAAGGAAGGGCTCAAGCGAAAGAAATGCAGTAGCTATCCTATCATAAAGGGCACGTCTAAGAGCTTATTCCTTGCATCTTTAAGACCTCATAAGAAAAAGTCACGTAAAAAAACTAAGAGGCTCAAGAAAGATATCAAGAGCTCCACTCAGGATGACTTTGTGGGTGATGATGAAAGGAGGGAGACTTGCATGAACGCTGCTGAGAGAGATGAGAGAGGGCCACCAAACAGTGCAAATGGATCATGCCATAATGGAATGAAACAAAAGAGAGGTCTTGGCGTAGTGAATGATGCAAAATCTTCAAATGATAAGCATGTGAAGGTGAAAGACGGGGGAGTAGAGAGATTGCATCAGAAGAATGGTATGCTGGCCATGGAGCAAACAGACAATTCAAAGAAGAGAGGCTTGGTTCAGACTTCTTCTACCACCTTGCTAGCAACGGCACTCTCAGAAACCACTGGTGGGCTCTCTCTCTCTCTCTCTCTCTCTCTCTCTCTCTCTCTGTATATTTACTTACTTCCTCAATCTATGTGTAGTTGGCCGGTGGGATGGTGTAGAAACAGAGTCCCCTGAGATCGATAGAGTGATTGAAACACGGAAGACTGGCATTGGTTATATACTGGATGAATGGTAAGAACATAAAACATCATTTTACCTTTGCCTAAGATCTTTGTCAATTTAGATCTATGCTAAATTGAATTCATATTGATTTTTCTGAAGTTCTTAACATTTACTACGACTGCACTTTCACCTTAATTGGTAGGAAACCAATTTGTGCTAAATTGTGCTCTTATGAGTTGTTTTGAACTTGGGTAGCACACTAAGTTACTATACGTTTATCTCCATTGAGCTTCTATGAACTGTTAAATGAACGTCTTTAGAGAATAAGAGCGAAGAAAAACCGATTAAAACTTATTTCCGTGAGAGCCTTTCTAATGTTTGGGCTTATTTAGGGACGAGGAATATGATCGTGGTAAGAGGAAAAAGCTTAGGAATCGGGAACTCGGACTGGGAGAGAATGGTGCCAATCCATTCCAAGATTTGTATACAAAGAAAACACAGCCAAAGCCAACCAAATTGAGAAGGAACCGATCCGGGAACCAGCCTATGAGGATATGAAACTACGAAAGGCATGAATTGACACGATTTGTCCCTCTTAAGCAACAAAAAGCTTGGTGAATAGCTCAGTCGCCGGTAAGGGAGGGTCCGAATTTGTTATCGGTCGACTATCCTGTGATCTGTGTGGTGGGTTTCACTTAAGGTGGTCGGAAGAGTGTAACAGTAAGGTGGTCTTAGAATAATGGGTTGTGTATCAATTTTGCAGGTCCATGGAGACATTTGATATATTATTTATTGCATTTGCTGCATTTTATGGCAATGTTTATCAGCATGTAGGCCCTATTAAAAGTTAAAAACGCTGATTCAGTGTGTACTGGGGCAGTGCTAAGTTTTTTATTGGTATTATGGTGTATGGTTTACGAAACACTGAGCTTGCTTTGCTGGTTTGGACCAGAAATTTTACTTCTAGTTATGGTTCACTACTTGCTTCAGTCTTTGTTGAACGGCATGCTTTTCAGCAGGGTTTTGAAGTTCGCTGATCCGGATCGGAATGGCAGGATGATCGGCTTGATTGCTTCCCAAAATCGGGAATTGGCCCTGATCTCTCCAATTTACCAAAGACTGTTGATATGATTTAAACATTGAATACTCAAATAAACATGGAAATATTATACAACTTTTTTAAGATTATACAACTTTTTTATTAACAAAGAGCTTTTTTATTTTTCTTTTATCTTTTCATAATTTTTATGAATCGGAGAAAAGAGCACTCCAAACTCAAATACGATGGCGAAATGGTAAACTGAAGGAAACAGTACCACAAGGCAAAACCTACATGAAAAATGAATTTTGAGAAGTAGATCACTTGCTATGCATCAAAGTTGTGCTTTCATTCAATATGGTACAACAACATGGACCATCATTAAGCAAACATGTGGCGAGCACTTAACCAGTTGCAGCCCTATTCCCAGGAGACTCACCAACCCACCTAGTCTTCAATTCTGCCCAGCTCTTTGGTAATCACATATTGGAGTGCTTAAGAAACAGAGGATTTGAGACTCAAAAACAAAGAACAGAGGATTTGGGTCACTGCATCAAACATCCCACTTCATGCATGGCAACGGGAGACCTTCAAGCTTATTAGAGACAGGTTCATGCATGGCACCAATCTTATTAGAGACAGGTGCAGAAACTTATTGTCAACCCTGTGACGATCCATGAGCAAATGGGTAACAATTCATGCTCATTGTGACTGCATTAAAATTGTTCGACAAAATGCCTCTCCGAATAGGTCTCAGCAGAAGGCAAATCAAGGCCTAGCCAAACGGGCTTTCATTTAGAGCTGGACCATAGTAACGCACAGATGTAGGAAGAGAGCCCCTTGTAATGGCAAATCAACATTTCTACACCCCCATCTTTCACAACCCGACTGTCGATCTCCACTGATACTAGCTCGATTGCAATCAAGGATCTTAGCCCTTCGAACCATGGAATGTCCGAGTCCTTGATCAGTATGCTTTCGACAAGTGGTACAACCAATCCCGCAAGTAGGTAACTGAATGTCTGCAACTAGAGCATCATGTTACAATTCCCACTGTTTCCCATGACATTCGTGCCTGAGGTTGTTCAAAGAAAAAAAAGGAAAAAAATGTTGCAGGAGTTGCCATGGAGTCCACCTAGATTTTTCGTTGATTTAGAATGTAACACAAAACTTAAGTAAATGGAAATTTAGTTATGCTTTCGATCCATCTTTTAACAGCTTCAAAAATGGTGCAAATTGGAGCAAAAAAGTACCACTTCAAAATTTTAAATTTTATTTATCATTTCATATCTATGATGTCCATGCATCTTCCCCTAAAATTTTGGATCCAAAATCCATCCCTATCTTGGATTTTGGAGGACAGACGGACGAAAATGGGTGGTCAGCTGATGCACCTAACCTCACCAAAAGCACAGGCCTCGTCTTGGCCCAGCCGAGCAAGAAAATCTCATGCCGCATGACCTTTGATAGTGGCCCTAAATAGGGCTTGTAATGGGCCTGGCTTGACCTGGTCGGTGCGACCTAAAAAACTTGGGCTCGAGCTAAAAATATAATAACAAGGCCAAGCCTAGGCCTAGGCCTGTGCCAGAAACCACAACCAAAGTGTCCGGCCGGGCTGGCTCTGGGCTAGGGTCTTTGCCATGGTTATTTTTATCCTTCTTTTTTACCCTAAATTTCTACTAGGCTGAACTGTCCCAAGAGCCAAAGCTAGGACCCTATGCCTGCTGCAGGCCATGCCAAGCCTAGACTAGACTAGCTCTTTAAAGGTTTGAGCCGTTCTCAAGCCGGGGCTGACCCGTCATTGTCAGCCCTTAAATGCGGGACCAACCTAGCAAACAAGAGCAATAAATATACGTAAATTACAGCCCACCTTAATCCGTTTGTAAGTTTTTTAATGATTGCTAATTCTAATGTTGAGAAACCGGGATGCGTCATCTAAATGCAAACATGTATAAAGGAGAGCTTCTTTCTATAGCTTAAGTACTTGGACAACTCCCAAACAGTATATGTGTCGTTTTCCCTTCGTTTATAAAATGGAAAAAGTTTATATAAGGATGCTACTTTATAATGTAGAACTACGGATGTCCCTAAAAAATCCATAGGAAAGGTAGTTTTAATGTTGAAAAACTCTTTGATTGATCATCTCAACATCGAGATGTATGACTATGAAAAATAAAAAGATTTTAAGTCTTAGAAATAGTGCATTTTACAACATATTATCTACACCGTCAATTTTCAAGATTTTCGTATGTTTATAGATCTACTTGATTTTAACTATTTTTGAAATTTAAAATTTTATAATTAGATATAAAAATAGATTTTAAGAAAATCCTAAGAACATTTTACATCAAAATTATATATCATGATAGAATTTGAAGGTGCACCTTAACTCTATACCTACGGATGCATCCGTGCAAACTGCAACCTTATAAAATTGGGTGGGGTTTATATAAAACTAATATTGTACTTCTTTGCAACGTTCATTTTAATTGGACGGTGTAAATTTGATACATCTGTTAAAACAATATAAAGAGATAATGTTGAATCTACATTCTCTAAAAAGTCGAACGATGTAGATTGTTGCAACATTACTGCTGCAAATAAAGTTGCAACTTTATATAAACTTTGTTTTCTTAAATTGAACTTCTATCCAATTCTACAAAAAAAATTATTTCAAAGTCATCGATCCGGATCAGAAATCAAGATCGAGAGTTGTCCAATGACCAATTTCAGGACAGAATCAACGATTTATTATGATAATATATAATATATACTCTTCATGACAAAAAAGGTCTGATGGTGGCGTTAGGCCTTAGGCGGTTCTTGAGCTCAAGGTCGCGGTCAATTTTCTTAAGATATTCAAAAATATGTTTCTTATCACATTAAAAATATTAAATGCTTTATTCTCCTCTATTTTATCGTTTAAAGTTTATGCATACACAGAAGGATTGAACCCTGTCATGTAGAAAGCCAGAATGTCGTCCCAACAAAGCCATTCACGCCAAATAATATAAATTTTACGTTTTATATGATATACTAAATAATTAATTCTATTTTGCATGTTTTGGGACTGTCAATCGATCCAATCGATCTAGATAGAGATCAATATGAGAGGAATGAACAATAAAACACTACTAAAAAGCTTCAAAATTCAAAATTTGTAATAGTTAATAGGACTTCGTGAACCCCCTGACTGGTGCATATGCTTCAAAGTACGTCAAACTTAAGAGGACTTCAATACACCTCAGCTAGTGCGTCTCCATGCACAGTTATCTCCATCCAATATGCACAAAAAGAATATCCAAATAGGTAAGTTCTATTTCTGTATCACAGGCAAGTCTCTTTGCTAGAATCTCATTGTTCCAAGAGGCTTTTAAAAAATGTTGATTTTTGACAGAACCAGTCATAGATATGACTGGTTCAGTCAGAGAACTAGCCTATTGGGCCACACAATTTTTTTTTGTTCTTTTTTTATATGTTTACCTGCCAATTCACCCGCGCTAGATTGCCGATCCAAACTGTAGATCCGCAAATCCAAACCGACTTTAATCACCGATCTGTGTGTTTTAAAACATTGGTTCCATGATTCTCCTCTAATAATAAGCTAGCAGGGTCCTCAGGTACCCAAGCTTCTTCCACGTCATTTCAGCCACGAATAACAAGAGGGCCTGAATTACACCTAACAGAAAGAGTCCTGCTCTTCCCTAATAACGAGTGCAGTGAGCCCTCTCATAGCACCTTTTAGAGTCATTGCTATAACATAAAATCCCCTTCTTTTTTTATTTGTTCATGTTTAATTGCTTGTTTTGGTATATTACAATGTTTAAAGTCCCATACAGCTTTTTCTTATATTTTCATTTTTCCTTTCAATATTTTCCTTCCTCTCCGATCCCAATTGATTAGCGATGTAACATGAGATTGGTGAGTGGATGATCTACTTCACAAATCCATTTTTAATCCACCCTACAACGCCATTTTTCTATGAGTTGTATATTATAGGACTATTGATTTTTGGTATATGGAGATCATGTTCACTTTTAGCCATTGGATTTGAAATCCAATAGATGAAAGTGTCACAGAATATTCAAAAAATTTTATTTTGGACTTTGTGCCCAAATAGTGACACATCCTTAACTATCCGATTTAAATCTAATGGTCAATAAAGATTGTGACCATCTTATATCAAATGGCAAGCAAGCCATTTGGGCTCGTATACGTTTGTCGACCTTCTTACATCCTCAACCACCCGATTCAAATCTAACTGTCAGTCCCTCGTATAGGTTTGTCGATGCCAATAAACTTGCAAGCAAGCCGGGCAGCTCAATAGGCCTCGCGGCCATGTGGGCTCAGGCTCCTAGCGCGAGGCAGATTTATGGACCTGGTGCTGGCATTGGTATTAAAGCCAGATGACCCCTTTTTAATATGTAAATTACTTATAAATGTACGTATTATAAGGTAAAGTACATAATCATTTAGGGAAAGGTTTCTATATTTCCCTTACAGTATATAAATTCTTTCCTTCCCCTACTATCCAACCGTCCAATTTTGATCAAGAGAGAGCTACTCACCGTTTGATCTTAGATCCGACGTCTCTAAGTATTTTATTTTTAGTTTTTTTTTTATACATATTATATGAATATGAAATTTGGTACATGCCATCTTCTCATTGGGGCGCACCTATAAAAAATATTAAAAATAATTTTTCGATAAAATATAATGACCAAAATACCCCATAAAACTTTCAAGGGTACTTTGATCATTTTATTTTATTGAAAATATTTTTTTATATTTTCGTTAGTGCCAGTTTAATAGAGGAATGAACGTCCAAAATTTGGTGTCATAATAGTTATAGAAATAAAATAGTGTAGAGATGTCACATTGTGATTGGGGCAATCTTAGTCCTCCATTCAGAATGAACGGTTGGATAAGGGGGAGGATGGAACTTATATGTTGTAGGGAAAGCATAGAAAGCTTGCCCTTTTTTTTTTTTGAAAAAACTATCTATATTTCCCAGCCATAAATATTTTATATAATTTTCCTCCTATCTGGCCATTCAATTTAAATGGACAGTTTAGGTTACTTATCTCATAATGTCATAAGTGAGTCATTGATTATGTGATCTAGATCTGACGTTTTATAGTATTTTATTTTTATTTACTTTTACAAATCATATGAAGATGAAATTTGGTACATGTCATCTCCATGAGCAATACCTAAAAGTATTTAAAAATGTATTTATAAAAATAAATGATCAAATTACCCCTAATACTTTCAGGGGTATTTAGTCATTTTATTTTATAATAAATAATTTTTTATATTTTTGTAGGTGCGAGTTTAATAAAGGAGTGGACATCCCAATTCGGTGTAATAATGTTTTGTAAAAAAAATTAAAAATGAAACAGTGTAGAAGTGTGGCTCTGTGATTGACGCTATCTTAGCTCTTCATTCAGATAAGATGGCTAGGAGATGGGGAAGTATTTAAGATGTCTAACGCGGAGAAGTATAGAAAGTTTCTCAAAAAAAAAAAATTTGCGTTTTTTTTTTTTTTTTTTAATGTTAAGAATGTGAGACTTTGTTGGCTTACGTGCGGACAATGTGATATTTTTCCACCGTTTGTTTAATCCCACTTGTGTTGATTCACGCACGTCTCTTACTTATTTGAAAGAAGTATTTATTAGTGTCAATTTTAAACAATAGAAATTCGGTGCACCTAAAAAATTAGAAAAAATTATTCGAATGTTGCAAAATCTTCTAATTTAATCAACTCGACCTGTATAGATAAGAAGTTTATAGATAAGAAGAAAAAATAATTTTAAATATTAAAATTTGTACATAATGCAACAAATTATTTGGACGGCTATTTGTAAAAAATTTAAGTCTTTATTAATCTACGTCACTTTTGTCATTTTTGGTATTTTGAAGAAAAATAGATTTTCAAGCATTTTTGGTATTTTAAATATCACAAGTCATCATAAGGTTTTCAATACCAAAACTACATCATCAAGAGAATGAATTTAAAGGTGCCCTATTTATTTTTTTCAACTTTATTTCTTGTAGTCCATAGCAATGGATTTTATTATTTCTTTTAAATCCTAGTTGGGTTGCTCCATACACGTCTCTTATTTCTCTTCTTCACTTTTTATAGTTCTTTTATTTTGAGATTGCATACAATGAGACCATTTACTTTTAGTATAAAGAGGTCACAATTATTTATAACCATCCGATGTAAAATCTGACAGCTTTGGTGTGTCACAAAATTCGAAAAAATTACTTTTGAATTTTGAACTTGATCAATAAAATAAATGTCGCCACCCAATTTCACATCTAATGGTGAAGGATAATTGTGATCATCTTATAAAAAAAAGTAAATGATCTCATCATATACTTTCCCTTTTATTTTTCTTTTTATTGTTAACCCTTTAATCAATCAAATGCATTTTAAACTTTTCATTGTAACACTAGGGACATGGCTTCTATGCGGCCAACCCCGCCTATTATAGAAATTTTAGAGAATATATAATCTTTAACATAGAAATCATGAATATGAAGATAAAATAAAATTAAAAACTATAAATAACAACTATATTAAAAAAACATTTGGACCACCTATTTGCATCTATATTTTATACGTATGGGCCCCATGTAGAAATGTGGTCCTACCTTAAACAATTTTCCTAACCTTAGACGGGTCTGTACTTTCTCCAATCACGTCCAACCTTTTTTTTCCTTTTCTTCACATTTATTCTTGTAATCATGACGAGGAAGCCGTTTGCAATCATCATTAACAAAAAAAAAAAAACCAAAAAAAATAAACACACCAATAGTCTTCTGTTTAGTAATTAAGTGGAGAAGACCGATCTTATCCATTTTTTCAAATAGTTTAAGAATTAGGTTTTTAAGATATTAAGTGGAGTAGCGACTGTAAGAATAAAAATCACAATGGGATAACTAGAGTGGTATTTTAAAAATTGAAGAATTTTGAAAATGAAAAGTTTGGAAACAACCAACCTCAAAAAAAAAAAAACGAAAGTTCATATATAAGGTTGCAACTTTAAAATGTAGAATTAAAGATGCACTTCAAAAATCTATCGAAAAATATTGATTTAATGTTGAAAAACGCTCGATCATCTCCACATCAAGTTATATGAATATGAAAAAAAGAAAATTTTGAGTCCCAAAATAGTACATCTTGCAATAATCTAAGGCATCTATTTTCAAGATTTTCATATGTTTATAAATCTAATTGATTTTAACTATTTTTGAAGTTTTAAATTTTAACATTCTGATAAAAAAACATATTTTTAGATAATTCTAAGAATATTTTACACCAAAATTACGGGTTATGATAAAATTTGGAGATGCTATTGTTTAAGGAAACGCCACCAAAAAAATATATAATAAACGTAACTCATTGCGTGCATAAAAAAAGATGTATTTCTTTAGATGATCAAGGACATAAAATCCAATTTTTTCCTTTTAAATAATCATCTAACGGTTGATGGATCTGCTATTTTGCTAGAGGGAGTTTTGTATGCTATGTTCCCGCGGGAGCATATGCTGGAGTGGATACGCTCCTAATAACGCCCACAATAATGATTATTTTAAAAAAAAAATTTCAAAAAATAACGCCTGCAAAAGCAATGGCGCCATAAATTCCATAATGTCAGGGTGTCGTCGCTCCCTAAAACCAGTAAAACTAATCCCCAAACATGAAGAAAACCCTAGCTCCTCTCTCACTGTAATTCCAAGCGGAAATTTGCTAGGGTTTTTTCTTCCACTTTGGAAACCGTAGAAGGCAGCTTCTCATACCTTTGAACATTCACTGTAAATATTGACTTACAAAAGTGAAAAACAATGGAAAGAGGTTGAAGAACAAAAGGGGAACCAGCTTTTTGAGGCCTCCGCATATTTCGCCATGAGAATCGAATGCTTCTTTCTCTGCATTTAATTTCGCCATGAGAATCGAATGCTTCTTTCTCTGCATTTAATGTCGCCAGTGAATGCCGCCACTTTTGGAAACTATGATATGTTCTTGGATTTTGTATAATTCTTAAGCCTTGCATGAAGCCCTAATTTCCATTAACAGGTAAGTAATGTTCATTTGCAAAACCACTGAAACATTGCCCTCTATTTCTATTCTCTTTATTTTCCTTTATTGTTAGGCAGGTTCGACGTAAAAGCATGGTGAAAGGGATATTGAGATTGAAATTACTAGTGTGAAATCAAAATTGGGTTAATGATTGTTTGAGTGAATTTGGTCTAATTTATCGGATTTATTTTCAAAATATCCAACTTCACTGGAAATTTCTTCACCTTTTTCTTTTGTATATTCCGTAATGGGTAAATCACGCCTATTTCTGTTAAATTTCAGGGAAAAATCCCATGAAATCTTGCAAACTTGGAAATAATTCATTTAATCCTAAAATCAGCTCAGATTCACCTTATTTTCCTACTTTTAAAAATTAAAAAGTGGTTTGGAATTTTGCATAATGACTGCAAAACAAATATAGTGGGTGCTCTTAAAAGAAAAAGATCTTGGAAGATGTGATTTCATTTGAAATTCTTATATGCATATTCATTATTATAATTAATGTCTGCTGCTAATTACTAGATCAAGCTCGTATACATTTATTATGAAATCTTTGAGGGTTTCATGTATTTGTTCATCTTCTCCATAAAAACTGTTAATCTTTCATCCCCATCTGTCCCCATTCAATGTCTTTCCTGGTCTCATAATTATCCTCTTGTGTTGATAACTGAATCTATTGTAATTGAATATTGTGTCTTTTTACAGTTGTTTTACAAGCTTAAAAGCATGCCTTTGTCTTTGAGAGCAAAGGTACAAGGGCTCTGCTTCTTTGGAGAAACTAAGGTGCAATCTGAGAGTATTGCTCTTTACAAGAAGCAGATGAGAATGGCTGACTTTCTTGAGGAAAGCAATGGTTATAAGAGAGAGAGGGGCTTTTTCTCTGCTCCAACTTCGCCAAGACTTCTTCTTTCAAAATGGTTTGCTTCTTTTAAATCCGCAAAGCCAAAGAACAGTAAATTGTCTACTGGTTGGGTTGTTCATGGTTCAAACAGTAATGCAACTGAGATTCCCAAAAGGACTGCTACAGCTGAACATTTATCAAAAACTCCATGTCTAGATGTGGGTTTTGGAGGGAAATCACAGAATTTGAATTTGGGTAATGTGGCTTCACATGCTAGAATTGCAGAGGATCATGTTGTGGAGAATATGGGATTCTCAGGGTGTAGAGAGAGGGGAAGGAGCAACAAGAAGCGCAAATGTGTGAAGCTCTTGAAGACGAAGAAACAGAGGCGAGAAGAGGTAGGGATGAATGCTCTGTCTATTTCGGATGAGAGAGAAATTGTTTCTACTGAAACCATTTCAGGAATTTGTAAGGAGAGTAGGGGAGATGGTACTTTTGATGAGTATGGTACTTGCAGTGGCTCTGGGTTGGAGAGTTCTGACCAGTTACCAGTTTCTACAGCGAGTTTTTCAAAGTCTGAAGAGTTGGCCTCAGCCTCAGGTGAATCTCACTCTCTATCTCTCTCTCTCTCTCGCTCTCTCTCTCTCTCTCTCTCTGAAGAGAATCAGTAAGCATTGTTGTGTTTGTGGCCTTCATCTTGTTCTTTTCTACTTTTCTTTAAACTTTAATTTGTCTGCAGAAGTTTTTTGATTATATACCTTGTTGGGGGAGATTTCCAAGAGGCAAGGCAATTTTTTTCATAAACCTATCATAAGCAGATTTCAACAACCAGTTTTGGATCCTGTCGTGAAGCATTTTTGTGGGAGTTTAAGGTGCCTCTGCCCTTTTTTTATTGGAAATGGGTGATTATTTAATTACAGCTAAGTTATTTGGGAAGGACAATGGGTTCTACCACGTAGCCTAGTTGATATGGCGGTCCTCATCTCAAATCCGAGGTTTCAAATTGCAACCATAATGTACTTAACCACATAAAGATATATTTTCTTTATGGAACTCCAATGGTCAAGCCTTGCTGTATTTCTTTGGGTAAAGCTCCATCCTATGGAATATTTCCCTTGTCAATATCCCATGCATGCTTCCAAGATTTTGTGTTTTTCAATACGGAGAGTTCCTGCTATGGCCTTAAGTAAGCATGATGATTTGGAGCTTATTTGTTTCCATGATTGATTTATTGCGGTATAGAGGATAAAATATGCCTCAGCATTATACAATTTGGATGAATTGACTTGTACTTGGTAACTTTATGTTTTTTCATAAACTTCCACTCTTGATTTGTGTGCAAATAGACTAATACGTTATTTAGCAACTAGACTTTCTTCATTCTAATTGAGACTTATGTAGGAACCATGATTTTTTCTCGTTCTCATCATGACTATTTTGCATAGAATGAACATGTGAAACTGATTATCCGATCATTGGTTGTTATTTGCCTGTGTGAGTTTCAATTTTTACAATCAATCATTGCCACATAAATGAAATGAAAAGATACCATTATCTCTTATATATTTTTATAAGTTTTGAACCTTGTTTAGGTGCTTGGCTTGGATAACTTTGGATTATAACCACTTCAGAATGAATGAGTTCGAATTTTGGTGTCTGGCTTGGATAAATTTTGGGTTTAATCATTATCTCATACTCATCATGACTGTTTGCATAGAGTGGACATGTGAAACTGATTATCCAATCATTGGTTGTAATTTGCCGGTGTGAGTTTCAATTTTTACAATTTATCATTACAACACCAATGAAATGAAAAATACCATTATCTCTTATATATTTTTATGAGTTCATAGTTGTTGGAAACGCTTCGGAACCCGAATTGTTTTAGGAATCGGAATCGCGGAATCGCCGCCAGCTAGAAGATTCCTGTCTTAAGAATCGTTGTCCGTACAATAGGAATCGTGGGGAATGAGATTCTCAGTTTTTGATAATCATGTTTTGACTGAAATAGATCCAAGTTTCATCCACATATGGATTCAAGATTCTGTCCTCTTTGGAATCAAGATTACCATCCCCTTGGAATCAACACTCTAGGAGTCAAGATTCATTAATATGCAGAATCAAGTTTCCGACATCTATGGAATCGAGTTTTTGACATATGGTATGTTGCAGTTTCGAATCGTGATTCTAACATATTTGGAATCAAGTTTTTGAAGCTTATGGATCAGAGATTCATGCCAGTTTGAGATCGAGATTTACAATAATATAGACTATAGAATGCATTTGACGAACCCATACCAGAAATCAAGATTTCATTTTTATGGAGAAGGAAGCCCCAAGAACATCTTGAGCCTTATCAACTTTAGAACCTATATTGGATGTCTCTTATTAGAAGGTTTTCGAAATTTTAAAGTGATTGTGTTGACTATTGAACTTACTGTCATTATATAGAAAAGATAAGTATTTCGAAATTGTGATTTTGACTTCATTATTATAAAGACAAAATAGAATTATGTCTATGTCATGGTTTTACTTTCAATTGTATATGTTGTATTTATCAGTTATATTTTAAATTTAAAGTAAAATCCATCTAGGGTGGCACAGGTAAAATAATAAAAACCTGCAACCACTAGAAGCATTCGAAGGAAGATTTCTACTCCAATTTCCTTTAGGAAGTGCACAACCATCATAGACATTGGACATTACGTACTTTCAATTGGTTTTTTTTTTTTTTTGATACTTTGAATATATTTAGTTTTGAATCAAGATTTAATCCTTGCTAGAATCCAGATTTGATATATTTTGGGAACGTCTACCTACAATTAATGGGTTCAAGTTTCTAAAGATGTGTTGGATCGAGATTCCGAAATTAAGGAATCGAGTTTCCTTGGTTTTGATAAATGGTTTCCAAAGATTTATTGAATCAAGATTCCGAAATTAAGGAATCGAGTTTCCTTGGTTCTAAAAAATGGTTTCTAAAGATGTTTTGAATTGAGATTCCGAAATTGAGGAATCGAGTTTCATTGGTTCCAAAAAACGGTTTCTGTGGAGATTCCTTAATGGAAACACGGAATCGGGTTTCGGAACCAGAATCGCGAGGTCGGTGGAGAGATTCCGGTGACTATGGTTTTGAACCTTGTTTAGGTGGCTGACTTGGATAAATTTGGATTATAACCACTTCAGAATGAATGAGTTCAAATCCCTTGCTTGCCAAATTATTTTGAACATCAAGGAATTAAACTTTCTTTTTGTGTGTAAATCCTTGAATTTACAGTAGTATCCAACACCATATCTGTTTGCTTATATTCTCAGAAATACTTGTCTTCATATCATATTTTTACTGATCAATCTTTCTCATTTATTGCTTACTATTCATTTTGGCTTCTCCAATCAAATAGAGAAACATCCCTCATTTTGTTTCTCTCTATATATTTACATGTGGAAGATATTTTTTTCTCTCCAGGAAAATCCCAGGGGGAGGTTTCTTTCAGCTTTGGGGTTGGAATTGGTCTGGCTTTCCTAATGTATATGTTTGACTTGCAAAGGCGAATGGAGAACATTCTTGAAGATATCAAAGAAGAGAGGAGGAGGGATGTGTTGTCTGAGCATCACAGAAAGCAAAGTGATATTGTATATTTTACTCCAGCTTACCAAGGAATCAATGATTCTGGTGACAAGTTATACCATAAATATCATATGTCAATGGGACAACTAGCTAATGCTAGTTGTGCTACACAGCTTGATAAGCTCCCTAACTATGTCAGAGGAAATGAGATGGCTCAACAGATGCAGAGGGATCAACTTGAAGCAGAGCTTGAAGCTGAATTGGAAGTTTTGCAACTTAACTTGGATACTGAATATTTTTCTCAGAAGAAAAACCACCAAAGAGAGGAGGTATAAAGCTGATTTCATCTATTCCTTGATCTTCAATTTACTCATTCCAAGTGATTCCATGTACTGTATGTGTCTTTCTTCGCTTGCTGTCCACCCTTTTATAGATTGATTTTGGCATTGCTTCCCATCACAGTTATTGCATATTTGTTCTTATGAAATATCCAATATCTGTTTTGAATAATAACACAAAAAACGAGTTGTTACTTGCACATTCCTTACGTACTTCATGCATATATTTTAGTTGATTCAGACCAACATGTTGTGATGTTTAATTCAGCAAAAAAACCATTATGTGACATTCATATTGAAGCTGTTACCTGCATGTCAAGTTGGAGTTCTGCTGGTGCTTGTGAAGTAGCTTGGGCCTTGCCTCAAAGGTGAAAGCAAATTTTTCTTAACATAAAATCCCCTTAAAAAATGACTGAACTTACACCCTCTTATGAGGCTTCTTAATTTATGTAATTGTGAGTTCAAAGTCCCTCCTTGTTGAACAATTTCTCTGCACGCTTGTTACTCTTTTTCTTCTCTTAATTTTTATGTTTATGTCGGGCAATTCTTGGATTTGATATGAACCTTACTCTTGTTTCCTTCTTCTTGTTTCAGTATTTTTGAAAGAGAAGTAGCTTGTAGACTGACTTCCCATTTCTCAAGCTTCTCTCCCATTTTTGGGTTGTAAGTGATCCATCTTTTATTGTTTTCAAAGATGAGCATATTATGTTGGGTAGATTTGTTTGTATTTGGTTGGTAGCTATTAGGGCCATGGGTGGGGTTTTCATCAGGGTAAGTATTTGGCTATAAAATACTTATGATAGAGACCATTATTTTGCTTAACTTTTTTAAATTTAGATTTAAGCTTCGACAACAATATTATTAAAATATTAGACATTTCTAAATTGTAATTGTCATGGCTATTAAGGAGAATTTAAAAAGAAAAAAGAAAAAAGAAAACCCTTATCGTGTCACTAAAAAAAAATTAAAATTAAAATTCCTTGCAGAGAAGATATTTTTAATGAATATTGCATTTAAGAAGGGTGATTTAGGAAGAAATTTGGATGCAGAAACACCCAAGCAAGCCCACATCTACTGATGTAGTATATCTTTCAGTAAAATCTGATACAGAATATGAGTGTTTGTCTATGTGGACAATGGAGGTCACCCAAGTGGTCTCATTCTTATGTGTGTGCACGAGCCCATATCTGTGTTCCTTTAAGATTTACCCCAGTTTGGACAGATCACTTGGCTTAAAGTTTTGCGTTTCTCTGCAATGCTTACTTGAAAGTTGAAACAGTCAAAAGGGACGTTCCGTGAGTATGTCCTTGTTCTCTGCCCAGACTACTTGAAAAGGATTGTTATCTCTACCCAGCCCAAATAGGGAAAGAAAGGGGACAAAAGAAGACTCATTTTCCCTATATCAAGCAAGCAGGGCATAGAGAGTGAAATATATTTCTTTATTTTCTTTTTGCTAAGTAGAGAGACTGAAACTGACATATAGCAAATAACTTTCGTCCAAACTGGCCTTAGCTCTATTCACTGATGGGGTTTATTCATGAGATGGGTTACATGTTTTTTATTTTTGGAGTAGACTGGGCAGAGAAAATTCTATGTTTTCTAATGGGGAGAAAAATGAAACTTACTCTTGAGTTATGGGACTTTCCACACAATGCCCTCTTATTTTCAAGAATGAAAGGTAAGGAACTTAACTCCTGAATAACTGGTATGCCCATGCCACGACTTAATTGAGGAGGTCATTTTTAGTTGCTTAGGCTATTGTAGATGAATCGTCTCCTCGTCAAAGCTCTCTCTTGAAATACGCTCCGTGCTTTAGCTTTGATGATTCTTGACAAATTGAATGTTAAGAACTGATTTGGTTTTCTTCCTTTAATTCTTACGGGAAATCCAGAGAATCTATGTTAATGAGAAAGTAACACTTAACCCTCCTAACCCATGTGTTAATGAGAAAGTAACACTAAACCTTCAGTCCTCTGTTTTCATCCATGTGCATGCTAACAATTAATTACCTTGGTTCATTAAACCTATATGTACAAACAAATTCAGAATTAATCAAGAATCCATTCCATGTCTAAAGAGTTATACTTCACAGACGGTTGTGGATGACTATTGTCGCCTGGATGGAAGTAATGAGTTGAGTGTAGAAGAGATTCCTCGTGAAGAGGTTATGAGCGAGTATTGTGGGGTATCGGCTAGTGAGCTTGAGCGCAGGCTACATGAACTTCTCGAGAAAAGGCAACAAGAAAGGATAACTGAACTTGAGAACGCTTTGGAATGCTCGGAGAGAAGGCTTTTGGAGAAAGAAACGGAAGTGTCTTGGTGGAGAGAGAATGCTAAACTTTTCTATCAAAAAAGATTGCAGAAATGATTATCCTTGATGATGGTAAAGCTTTGAGGCTGTATCCGAGCCGATAAATTTACTCTTTATTGCAGCATATCGGTATCGTTGTCTTTATCTTTTGTCCTCTTTGTGTATGTCTTTATTTTTGTCCTCTTTGTCATGGTAAGCTTGTTTTTCGTGGAACTTCGCTTAAAGCCAAAGAGTTTGCTGTTGATGAATAGAGTGACTCTAAACCGTTGGTCAGGTTTGCATTTTTTTGGGGCCCGGGAGAGAAGGGGTGGTGTGGTTTGTGAGGGGGGGGGAAGAGAGAGCAAATAACTAGATCTGTTTAGAGAAGAGCGATCATTTGACCCAGTCGTTTAAAAAACGGTCAAGTGGTCAGGATCGAGCACCTCGATAGATCGGCGATCCGGATTGAGAATCGGCCGAATCAGTCGGAGTAACTTTAAAACAAATTTAAAAAACTTATTAAAATTCATTATAAATGTTGTTTTTTAAGAATCCAATAAGAAATTGGGGTATTACATTATTAATTTTCATTTTTTTCACCAATATATGCATATTGAGATTTTTTTTTTTCTATATGAACTAATTTTAACTATTAAATTACATCACACAAAATAAAATTCATGGAACTATCATGGATGAACTATATATGGACTACAATAAAGAATGGTTTTTTTATAAGAACCTTTTAATTTTTTTGACAAAAACCATTTCTTATTTTTTACAAGAAATGTTTGTCGTATTACAGTTTTTTTTGTTTTTAGTAAGAACCTTTCTTTTTGATAAGAACTTTTTTTTTTTACAATAACTTTTTATTCCTTTTTATTTTTTTTGACAAAAACTTTTTATTTTTTTTTGACAAAAAAAAAAGAAATTTGACAAGAAAAATAATTGATAAGAACCTTTCATATTTTTTTATAAGAAACTTTTTATTTTATTGATAAGAAAAAAATTTGACAAAAAGCGAAATTGATAAAAAAAAAAACCTTTCATTTTTTTGATAAAAAAAAAATTTAACCGAAAAAAAAAAACAAAAAACAACGTTTCCTCCCTTGAGGGGGGATTTGAACCAACATCCTCCCCACACCGAATGTGTTTGATAACCGGTATGCTACATACAACTTTGTGATATTAAAAGTGTAAATAAAATATATAATATATTAATATTTTAATACTTTTTTACATTATCTCACATCGAAGAGGTAAAAGGAAGGAGACCCACGTGGCACGTCGGCAGAGTATGCGCACCTTAGGTTTTGATAATTTTTAAAAGAAAGAATCTATTTTTTTTTCATATTCATCATAAATAACATATTCTTTTAAAAAAAAGTAATTTTATTGAGAAACAAATTATTTTTAAGAACCCTAAAATCGAGCCAAAGAACACAAAAACTTTAGAGACTTTCATTGTTTGAAAGAATTGAGAAATATGATAGATACTTCAATTACGATTACAATGCCCCAAGATCAATTTACTATTGAGCTCGTTCTGCAAAAAATGGCGGATAACAAAAATACGGCAAAAAAAATCATATAAATAAATATACTCAATGATAAATTAACATACTTGATGTAGGTATTCGATTGATGAAGCTTTGATGATCAAAATTAACTAATCAATTCAATAAAAAATGATCAATAAATCGATCAAAATAGAAAAAAGTTTAAGGCTTCAGTAATGAATAAGCCCTCCATTTTACAGTATCCGAAAATTGTTCTTCTTCGATTTTTTATTCAATAAACAATTATTTATAGAAAATTTCAGATGTATAAGTGCAATAATTTGCCAAAAAAAAAAGCTAGAAAATCGAATAAAAAAAAGGTTGCAAAACATGAATCATTTAAAATAATAACTGTGTCGTTATTTAATATGATACCGTTATGAATGTTATATCGCCAGTGATATCGGTAAACCGGATCGGAAACCAGCCGGTTTTGAATTCGATTTTGAATTAAAACCTCTGGTTCAACATCGAACCAATCGGTTACCACAAAACCGGCCTTAACCAGAATCGATACCTTGCGGGTACTGATTTAACCGGCCAGTTCCGATTCGGAGCGGCCGATTTTGCAAACACTGGACGGGACAAATAGTCTTAATTTCGTATTCAAGGCCAACAAATGAATCAAAGTTACAAGCTCTCAATTATGCCTGTATGGTTTCTTGTGTATTATTGTTTTCTTTTCTTCGCCATGCATGTATAACATCTTTGGCAAAGGGATGAAGTTTCTATAGATTCAAGCTTTCAGAAAACAAAATAAAGCCTCAACACAAAAATCTTCATGATGGCTCGAATTTTGATACCAACAATAAAATTTAAAACTAAAAAATTAGTATAGATCTTGGAAGTGGTGAAGGTCTGTGCAAGGAGCCTTCATGGAGGGGAAGCAATGGCATAGTAAAGGAACCCAGCTACTCTGATAGCCAACTATGCCGGATGGAGAAATTTTTTAGCATACCTTGGGCCTTGATCCCGGCAACTGTATTTACTCCTCTTACTCTTTGTGCTCTCTCTCTACCTGTATAGACTCCTAGGTTTGCTGCAAATGACTGGATTATGAGAACAAAGATAAGACCAATAAGCACCATCCATGGCAGCTGTTACACGCACCATCATACGTTATTTTTCTGGATCAAAACCCAAAAACTGAAAAAAAAACCCAAAATGAAAAGAAATGAAAAAGAATTTCATCTCTCATCCTTCCTCATACTTGTAACTCGCTCCCGCTTGAAGATCCGTCTCCACTCTAACAACAAATTGATTCAGTCCCAGTCCCACATAGAGAGAGAGAGAGAAATTACAGTTGCCTGATCAAGATAGGCTAGTGAGACAAGAAAACCATGCCCAACCATAAACTTTTTCCATCCTGCTTCGTAGAGAGAGAGAGAGAGAGAGATGTCAAATGACAGAATAAAAGTTAGAGGAGAAAAGGGGGGGATAGAGTTTTAGAGGAGAGAAAATTAAGTGCATACCTTTTGCTCTGGTGTGAGCTCGTTCCTTTATGTCAAGAGAGACTACACCATTGCTTCGCTTCCTTCACAAAAACAAAAAACATGGTTTTCTAGAAGTGAAGTGTGACTGAAATCTCTTTTATTTTTTTTTCTCTTTATTTTTTGATGTCTCTACCTACCTCCCAGGTTTCTCTACAGTGCAAATATTCCCTCCTTAAATCTATCCCATAATCTTAAATCTCTCCATCCCACCTTTCTCTCTGTGTTACAGTTATGATCATGCAAATATTCCCTCCTTAAATATCTCTCGAACTCTCCCTCCATATCTCTTTTCATCTCTATCTCCTTCAATCTCTCCATCAATCTATCCCTTTCTAAATCTCTCTTGCTTATCCTATGACCCTGTTCTTTCTTGACTATCGTATCATCCAGTTTATTGGAAATATTTTTCTAATAGAAACATAGAATGTATGCTATTTCTCGATCTATATACAATATATTTCGAGTTTGGTCTCATTCACTCTTATCTCTCTCTAATTGAACATAATTATTATTTTTGTTATTATTATTGTTCCTTTTTTATTGAATTATTTTCATTATTATTTATTTAAGTTATCAGGAGCTTATTTATTTATGTAATTTATCATCTAGCCTTGTCTTGCTATTTTTCAATGAATTATGTTTCTTTTGATTTCTCTATTTGGAAGTAATATTTTTATTTTTATTTTATAAGTTATTTTTATTTTATTAGGTAACGCCCATTGATAATGAGTATTAAAAAAAAAGATTATTTTTTCTTTTTGATTTTTATGTTAAATGATGTGTCGATTTGTTTTCATCTCAATTTTACTTTTTATACGTGTTTATAATTTTTATATTTTAAAGTTTTTATGAATATTTGAATATTACATTGCTTTTGTAATTACAACATCATATTTTTAATTAAAAATATGCGATGAAGTATATATAAGATTTAATTCTTTTTTTTTAGTTACTTGAATAATTTTTATTTTTTAAGTACGAATTTTTATTGCATCTCCTCTATCTTTGTCTCACTACTTTTCATTTACACTATGTTTCTCTTGATTCCTCTATTTAAAATAACATTTCAAATTTTTTGGTCTCCCTCTGGTCTTATTTTAACACAAATGGTATATCTAAATTATTTCTTTCTTTTATGGTTTTAAAGAAATTCTATTCTTCTCAAGTTGTTACAAATATTATATAAAAATAATATTTAATATCAAATTTATTATTATTTAATAAAATTATTCAATTGTGGGGATAAATTGAATGATATGTAAGATTATGTTTTATTAAAATTGTCTTTCAATAATACATATGTTTCAGTGATTAATATTAAACATATAATGCATATGCATTATATATTAGAGGGGAGAGCAAGTAAACGGTATAGGTGCCTTGTCCCACCCTTCTATTTTCTCCTTTTATCTCTGCGGCTCTCTCTCTCTCTCTCTCTCTCTCTCTCTTTCTCTATCGTCCCCAAGCATCGCCAGTTTCTCTCTACAGGGAATGAAGGCAAGCAGACAGGATAATTACTTCACTCTAAGTCCAAATAAGTTCGACTACTGGTTGAATTAGTTTGTTTGGATTTTAAAAAATATTAAAAATTATATAAATAAAGGGAAAGGTTTATATAGAGCCGAGGCTCTAAACAATCGTATTAGAGTTTACCTCTAAAAATTTCACTAGAAGAGGTTGTTTTGTTGCCCAAATTTCCTCAAATTGATCATCTTGACATCAAGATGTATGTACATGCGAAAAAAATGGATTTCATGTTTTGGATATAGTGTATTTTGTAACACATTTTTGAACCTTCAATTTTCAAAATTTTCAAGTTTTCATAGATCTAGCGATCTACACTATTTTTGAAGCTTTAAAATTATAAACAAAGATTGAAAAATATTTTAGGCGATCATAAAGATTTTCAGTATCGAAACCACATTTCTCAATACTATTTGAAGGTAGGCTCTAATTTGATCGTTTAGAGCATAGGCTCTATACAAACTGTAACCCATAAATAAATCTTTAAAATGTATAATATATTAAAAAGTTGCCTACTTTATTTTACCATTTCAACCGGTATAAACTAGTTGATTACAAAGTTAAAACTAGTCAAATTATTGACTAAAAATAATCAAAATCTTGATTTTGATTAATATTTTATCATATTTAAATTTTATCTAAATCTGACCCGACCAAGACACCAATTCACAATACAACAAATGGAAGTGTAGATTCAATCTGATCGCGATACCATGCATCGCATTTCTCTCCATAATGTGAGACTTTTTTTTCATTCTCTATCTCTAAATGCATCTCATGGTGCGTTTTCTAATGAACGAGGTCGGTTTAACGTCGCAACCCCTTAGCCTACTTCTCAAGGTTTTATACCTACTTCATTTCAAGCCGTTTCCGATGGTCTCCTGCGTTTCCTCGGAGAAATTAGTTTAATTTTCTGAATTATTTTTAACCATATTCATGAAAAATTTTCATTCAATTTTTTGTATTTAAAAATAGTTTTGTATATTTTTTATTTTGGCTTTTAGTTCCAATTTTTAATTCTTTTTCCAAATTACCTTTGATTTGGACATGTGATGACCAAACAAGAAAGGAAAAGTATAGAATGAAATCATTTACATTTGATACAAGGTGGTTACAATTAATTTTGACCATTGGATTTGAAATTAGATAGTTGTATTTATTCCATTGATCAAGCTCAAACTTCAAAAGAAATTTTCTTGAATTTTGTGACACACGCAAGCAATCAAATTCACATAAGAAGGTTGTAAGTAATTGTGACCACCTTGTATCAAAGGTAAATGGTCTTATTGTATATAATCCCAACAACAAATATGATTAGTTTGAACCAAACTTTTGCAGCAGTTAAGAAATTTGATGACCGAATTGATCTTTCATTGAAAAAAAAAAGATCAAATGGCTAGGTTCTTATATTCATTGTCTGAACACCCCTCAACTTAAAGGTTTTTTTAGCAAAGACCGGTTTGGACATCTAATATCCAATCGGCCATTCACTTAAACGAAATAACAAGTACAAAGATTTGGGACCTTGAATGTCCATACTGGTCTTTAACTAGAAAAAGACAAGTGGTCAGGCTTAGACATTGAATGTCAAAACCTTGGCACTTGTTTTTTTTTTTTAATTAAAAAATTGGTTTCGAATTGGTTTTTTTTTTCCTTTTTAATTGAAAGATTGGCTTGAAAATTGGATTTCCTAACCACAAAAAACCGTCCTGACATCCAATGGCCAAACCAATCTTTAGCCGAAAGAAAAAAGACAAAAAAAAAAAGGACTCGATTTGGACATTGGATAGTTTAACACCAAGGGTTATTTGGGAATAAATGAAAAAGTGGTATTTAAGAGCGTAATAGACAATATATGAGTCTACTTTTCAATATCTATAAAATTTTGAGAAAATCCTTTAATATGAATTTTTTAAACATTTTACCCGCCAATACTTTTATAGTAAACTCTAAATCCAATCACTGTTTTTTCTTGCTTTTACCCCCAATGTAAAAGTAAATCTAAATGACTAAACTATCATTCCCCTATCTCTCTGTCTCTACCTGTCATCTCGCTCTCTTCCTGCCCTCTCTACCTGTATGCCTATTCTCTCTCTACCCGCCATCTCTCTTTCTCTCTACTTGCTATCTTTCTCTACCCGCTCTCTCTCTCTCTACTTGTCCTCTCTCTCTATCTCTCATTGGACTTAGCTTCAGAAGTCCCATAAGACAGTTCGGCACACTTTTGTGCCGGACTACAAAAAAATTTCAGTGCAGCATAAAATTGTGTCAGACTAGTCACAAGCTCTTGGACATCCAGATGCCCCATAAGACGGTCCGACACAGGTTTGTGTGGGACCGAATTTGTTCGGTCTAGCATAAAATTGTGCTAGATTGCCTTACGGGGCTTCTGGATATCCCCCTATGACTAGTTTGACACATTTTGTGCTGGACCGAAAAAATTCTCATGCTTTTGGAAATCTAGAAGCCCCATAAGGCGGTCTGGCACAGTTTTATGCCGAATCGAAATAAAAATTTTGGTCCGGCACAAAACTATGCCAAACACTCTTATGAGGCTTATGGATTTCCAGGAGCTTATGACTGGACCAAATTTTTTTTGTGGTCCTTCACAAAAGTGTGCTGGACCGAATTTTTTTGGTGGTCTGGCACAAAAGTGTGCCGGACCGTCTTATGTGACTTTTGAAGCTAAGTCCATAGAGAAAGAGAGGGTGGGTAGAGAGAGAGAGGATGAGTAGAGAAAAAGAGGGAGAAAGGTGGGAAAAAAGAGAGGGAAGGTGGGTAGAGAGAGACAGAGAGAGAAAGAGAGAGGAGAATGGTAGTTTAGTCTTTAAATAGTTTACATTTTTATTGTGGGAAGGTGGGTTAAAAGTAAGAAAGAGCAGACACTTCGTTTAGAATGTGATACAAAAAATCTTGAAAGATAGAATGTCTACAAAGTTCATTATGAGGAGGGTATAATAATTTTCCCTAAAATTTTCGTAAACTTTTTTCTTATTATGTTACAAACTGAAAATACCATTTCCTCTTCCAATACGCAAATGGTGATTTTATTTGTGTATTTTATAATAGAGTTCACATGCAATAATTCCATACAGGTGATGCAGATCTAGGAACTTGTAATTACATGCAACAATTCCATACATGTCATGCAGGTCTAGGAACTTGTAATTATTAAAAGAAGTTTCATTTCTTCTTTCCTTTTTGTTTTCTTTCATTAAGAATTTTACACACAAGTGTTATACCTATGATGTGTGATTAACAAAACTTAATTTCAAACACTCAATCAGGATTTGTAAGGCACACCAGACAGTCTTCATAATAATTTATCATTCCTTTTTTTCTTGCATTCTAAGAGCAATAAGTACCTCCTTGGCTTCTTTAATCAATGAAAACTGAGGGTGGTGCATGCCTTTCACTGTTACATATGATTAGTTTCTAACTTGTATCTTACACTTTGGGGAAGGGAGGAAGACAAGAAAAGGTCTCTTACTTGAAATAACTTAGATTGTTTAGGTGATGGAGGTGGTGTCAATGAGGAGAGAGAGAGAGAAAGAAATTGTCAAGGTGATGAAGGTGCTGTGTGATGAGGAGAGAGAGAGATTATATGTTGGACATAGTAAAATCATTGCCAACAGAGTCATTCATCAACATGCTAAATCAATAGAAGTATACTTTTCCTAACTATTAAACCAATTCATTTAAGGATGTGGTTTCTACAAGGATGAGGCCCCAAACAATCAAAGTAGTGCGCACCTTCAAATAGTGTTGAAATATGTTATTCTTTTATCAGAAATCTTTGTAACAGCCTGAAAATTTATTTTCAAATCTAATCATAAAAATTAAAACTTCAAAAATAGAGTAAGCATCGAAACAACCTCTTCTAATGAATTTTTTAGGTTTGCCATAATTTGATTGTTTAGGGCATCTACCTTGTATAACCTTTTTTTCTTCAGTTAATGATCAAGAAAAAAAAAACTAATACGCCACACATCCTTATGAACACATGAGATATGTGGTCATGTGCAGCATTTGCTCGAGGGAAATATATTGTGATCCTTATGACCACAAGAGATACGTGGTCATGAGATTGGTTGCAGGAGAATTAATTAGTTTGAAGGTGATCAATGGGTGGAACCCTCCAAATATTGACATGAATTGGATGGTGGGTCCCACTTTTTCTCCACCGTCAACCAATCAATTCTACTGTGATGGCTCTCATGACCACATATTCTTTATGGTCATTCCTCGGTGGTAAAATTTATCAAATTATCCATGAAAGATGAAAAAATTTAACACTTTATACATATCATGCTATTTAATTTGAATATTGCAAGTGGACACGATACTAAATATTTCATCAGACCGATATTTTGATAAATTTCTCTTTGAAAACCTTAAGCCTTTTCTCACAAAATCGTCAAAGCGGTAAAAAAAATTTGGAGACGAAAGGAGCAATGTCAAACGTGCATGTGACGATGTGTGGGACCCATTTAAATAGCAGAATTCGTGTGTACGGGGCTGTCTTAGCGGAATACACGATTACGATCCAAGCTAGCGTCATGGATTCGGAAAATCCTAGCCGTCCAGTCAGACGATACCATGATTTACGCCTCCCGTGCATGGTGCGTAATGAGAATTGTTTTGCGATTTGATGCTTAGGATTTGTCATTTTAGTGCAATGGTCATGTAAACTACAAAAATTAGAAAGAGAGAGAGAGAGGACCACGGATTTGTCATTTTAGTGCAATGGTTATGTAAACTACAAACATGACAGAGAGAGAGAGGACCACAGCCTTGGCCGAAATATGACGCGACTTTACAGAGGGGTGTGGTTTGTAGAAGGCCTAGCCCTAAACAATCAAAGTGGGCCGCACATTCAAATAGTGTACAAAGATATTGTTTCTATATCAGATTTCTTTATAATAGCCTGAAAATTTATTTTTATCTCTAATTATAAAATTTAAAGTTAGAAAATAGTGTAGATCGAGCAAATCTATGATCACTTGAAAATCTAAAAAATTGACGGTCTAGATAATATACTACAAGATGCATTATTTCTAATACTTGAAATCTATTTTTTCTCATGTCTATATATCTTAAAGTCGAGATGATTGAATTCAGGGTTTTCCAGCATTGAAACATCTTTTTTAATGAATCTTTGATGTGTGCCTTAATTTGATTGTTTAGGGCCTCACCTTTATACAAAATTATTTCGTAAGGGCTTGTTTGTTTGGCTAAAAGATATCTTTTAGGAAGAAAAACTTTCCTATTTCTTCTAGAATGTTTAAATAAGTTTTGGGTATACTGTGTTTGAAAACAAATATATATTGACAATATAAATATATAATATATATAACATAACATAATATAATATATAATATAATATATTTTATATAGATTTTATTAATATATATTTGTATTATATATAATATATAATCAATATATTATATAATACAAATTATATTAATAAAATAAATATAAATATATAGTATATATAACAATCTAATATATAATAAAATGTATTATATATATTAATATATTGTATTGATATATAGTTGTATTATATATAATGTAATATAATATATATTATATAGTATATAATATAATATAATATGATATTATATAATAATATTATATTATATCGTGTTCATAATACTATATTATGCATATATTATCTAATATTATATACTATAGTATAACACAAAATATTATAGGATTTATATAAAATATTATTTATTTATTAAGATTATATATTATTGATATATAAATATAAATAAAATATTATTTTGTAAATAGTTAATAGTGAATCTACAAAAACGATATGAAAGATTAAGTTCCTACCTCAAGAACTTAAATTTTCATATTTTAACAAAAAAATGGAAACTTTATTGAAAAATATCTTTCACAAAGAAATAAAGGTTATTGTGCATCGAATGTAGAACTTTTAGCAATTGGAAAGATTTCTCAGCCAAACAAACACGCCCTTAAAGAGCGATATGACTATTGTTTGAAATGCAGTTTTCACGACCCATGAAGAAATGAGTCATCTATTAAAAGTTTATTTTTGAAATGGATTTTTGGACCCAATTTTTAAAAATATGTAATATCTAACATGGAGATCATGAATACAGAAAAATAAATAAATTTCAAAAAATAAAAATAATAACTTTAAGAAGAAAATATTTGGACTGTTAATATCAATTGTTTTTAGATAAATAACCCGTTTACATCCATCATATTACTCACGAGAAGTAAATGTAGAAACGCGTCCCGGGACGCATAAAACAATTTTCAGCATTAAAACAACCTTTCCCGGATTTAAAATTGAAACCTCATGTAAACTGTTTCTTGGTTGAAAATACATGTTTTGACTTTGAAGTTGCAGAGAGAGGACCACTTACCCGAGCATATTTATTATTCTACATAGTAAAAGACAATCAAGAAGACAGAGAGGACGATTCATAATAAGGGAGAGGGAGAGGGAGAGGGAGAGGGAGAGGGAGAGTGGACCATTGCCCTGGGCATACAGGTAATTTGACTTAGAAACAAGGAAAAATACAATCCCCATGTTCAAACAAGACTTCCACATTCTTCTTCATCTTATGTTCAGTGAATAATGAATCCGATTCACCTATCTCCAGTCCTCCCCAATAACCCCCCAAACTTTAAAGAAAACAGTAAAAAAAAGGATATGATAAAATAAGTTTGAATAAGCTTATAGTTGCAGCAAGAATGAATGATCGTTTAATCATTATATTTACGCCGCTTTCTCTCTGTCTCTCTCTCTCCATAAATCAATGGCCTTTGAAGACTTCCATCTCCCCACCATTTATGAAAACCACCTTCTGAGCTTTGTGTCTTGTGCTTAAATTCCCTCTCTCTTTCTGTCTGCAAATCCAGAAAGCGCGTTGAGATTTTAATGGAGCTTTGTAGATGGGTAGGTGCTTCTGCTTCTCTCTAATACCTCATGGAGAAATGGGTCTCTGCACTCCACTTTCTCTCTCTCTCTCTACAAATGCTTCGAAACCAGACAAGGTGAGTTCACGTTTTTCTGACTACCAGATGTCAGAGACAACCCCAAAACCACTCTACTGTTAGAGAGAGGTTTCACCTCTGGATTTGCAGTAATGAGTGGTTCTCATTAATTTGGAGAAGGCTCTGTATTTTTACTTGCTCATTGACTCGTTTGAACCTCTCTCTCAAATGGGTTTCTCTGTTCTTAATCTTTGACTGAGTTTGAACCTCTCTCTAAAATGGGTTTCTGTGTTTTCAATGTGTTACTGGTCTTTGCCTTAGTTTTAGGGAACTCTCTCTCTCAAGACCTTAACTCAGATGGGGCTTTCATTTCTGACTTCCTGAGAGAAATGGGGGTCCCAGAAGGCGATTTCAACTTTGCTGCTCCTTTTTGTTCCTGGAGAGGAGTCTTTTGTGATACCCAAAAGGAAAATGTGCTCAAATTAGAGCTCTCGGGCTCTGGTCTCTCTGGTGTGTTGCCTGAAAACACCTTTGCTAAGCTCAAAAAGCTTCAATCTATGGATCTGAGCAACAATTCCATCACTGGTTTTTCCTCTGATTTCTGGGGCTTAGGTGGTACTCTCTTGAGTCTCAACCTTTCTTCAAATCGATTTTTCGGAATCCTTCCTAGTAATATTGGGAATTTTGGGTTCTTGAAAAGCTTTGATCTTTCCTTTAATAATTTTTCAGGAGAGATACCGGCAAGTTTAAGCTCTCTCTTATCTCTGCAAGTTCTCGCCCTAGGTAGCAATTCTTTTGAGGGGAACATTCCTGTGCAAATATTGAGCTTGAAATTTCTGGTTGCTGTTGATCTTTCTTTAAACAGGCTTGTTGGGGAAATCCCGCAAAATTTCTCGGCTTCTTTAACAGGACTCAAAGCTCTCAATCTTGCAGGAAATGGAATTCAGGGTAGGATTTCTGATTTCTCAGGCCTGATATCTTTGGAGTCTCTCAATATTTCTGGTAATTTTTTTGAGGGTCCAGTATTGGGTCTATTTCAGGAATCATTGAAGGTCTTAGACATTAGCAAAAACCAGTTTCAGGGCCATATTTCACAGATAAGCTTCAATTCGAATTGGCCTAATCTGGTTTTCCTCGATATGTCATTGAACCAACTCAGTGGAGAGATTTTCACTGATTTGAACAAAGCCCACTCTCTAAAGCACCTCAACCTTGCTCATAATCGTTTCTCTCTCCAAAAATTCCCTCTCATAAATGACCTCAAGTCCCTCGAGCGTCTAAACCTATCGGACACTGGACTCACAGGCCCAATCCCTCAAGAAATCTCAGAACTCAAGAGTTTACATCTCCTTGATCTCTCTCTAAACTTTCTCACTGGTACGGTTCCCAGTCTAACCACTCTGGACCATCTCGATCTCTCTTACAACAATCTCAGTGGAGAAATTCCTTCACCATTGTTAGAATCTCTACCTTCAATGGAGAAATTTAACTTTTCCTATAACAATTTGACAATTTGTTACAAGAATTCACTTCCTCAAACTTTCCCATTATCCTTCTTGGGATCCACTAACGGCTGCCCAATAGCAGCTGATCCAAACCTTTTCCAAAGAACCCGAACAAGAAACCGACACATGAGGCTTGAGCTTGCAATAACTATTGCCACTGTTTGTTTCCTAGCTGGTTTGGTTTGTTTAGCCTTTGGTTGTCGACGAAGAACCAGGCTGTGGGCAGAGAAACAAGTTCCTTACAAGGAAGAACAGAACATTTCAGGACCATTTTCATTTCAAACTGATTCAACAACTTGGGTTGCTGATGTAAAGCTTGCTACCTCAGTACCAGTGACCATGTTTGAGAAGCCATTAATGAACATTACATTTGCTGATCTTTTAGCCGCTACTTCTCATTTCGATAGAGGAACTTTGTTGGCAGAAGGGAGATATGGCCCTGTTTATAGAGGAGTTTTACCAGGAGGAATCCATGTAGCTGTGAAAGTTTTGATAAATTCTTCCTCCATTAATGACCAAGAAGCAGCTTCAGCGCTCGAACACTTAGGTAAAATCAAGCACCCCAACCTTGTTCCATTAACTGGTTATTGTTTAGCTGGGGATCAAAGAATAGCCATCTATAAATACATGGAACACGGAAATCTGCAAAATATGCTCCATGATTTGCCGATTGGTGGCCAAATTACAGAGGATTGGAGCACTGATACATGGGAAGAAGAATACGGCGGTGAAACTCAAGAGAAACAAAGTTTAATTTCATGGAGATTTCGCCATAGAATTACACTGGGAACTGCAAGAGCTATAGCATTTTTGCACCATGGTTGCTCACCGCCTATAATTCACAGAGATGTTAAAGCAAGTAGCATATATTTGGACGCCCAATTTGAACCAAGGTTATCAGATTTTGGACTAGCAAAAATCGCAGGAATTGAGCCTGAAAATGAGAGGTTTTTGGGCTCTCCCGAATATAAACCACCAGAATTTGATCAAAATCCAGCGAGTTTAGTGAGTGAGAAGAGTGACGTTTATGCATTTGGGGTTGTGTTAATTGAGGTGATTACTGGTAAAAAGCCATTAGGTGATGAATATGGAGAAGGAGAAGTGAGTCTTGTTAGTTGGGTTAGAGGATTGGTAAGGAAGAAGATTGGGTGGAAAGCCATTGATCAAAAGATTATAGGGACTGGTTCTCAAGAACAAATGGAGGAGGGATTGAGGATTGGATATCTTTGCACTGCTGAGTCACCATTGAAGAGGCCTGATATGCATCAGATTGTGGGGCTCCTAAAGGATATTGAGCCAGTTGGGGATCAATGAGTGGGGGAGGAGAGAAGTGCTCTCTCTCTCTGTCTCTCTCTCTACAGTATAAGTTATACACTGTACAGAGATTTTTTGGCAAGAGAATTTTTTTTTTTTTGCTGGTTTTGTCACCTTCTTTGTTTTAATCCAAACAAAAGATATCCTCTGTTCTTTTCTTTCTACCTGTTTCCTTTTTACTGGATTATTTTTGTTACTAATATTAGTTGTTCTTCGGTCTATGTTGTTGAAACTTGTAATTGTTTATACAGCCGTCCCACTTTAAAATACCTTTACATCACCCTCATTCCACATTTTCGCTCCCTGTTTTCAAGCTTCATCCATGGTTGTTGGATGGGTAGGTTCTAGCCCTCTCTCTCTTATCACGGTGTTTTAAAACCCGGAATGGGGTCTCGGATCCCCTAGCCACTGTGGTGATCCAAATTGATTAAATGACAACAATTGGTAAAAAAATATTAATAGTAAAAGAGAATTTAGAGATTTAGGGGAGCACGCCCACCCACCGTATCCGATCTGGATTGGCAATTCCAATTAGCATAGCTTTGATTGGAGCAAAATAGAATATAAGAATTAGATGAAATAGAGAGAAATAAAATAAAATAAAAGAACCTCTCAAAGGTCAAGGTAGCACAAAAGTGGGCTTTGGAAGTTCCCTTTCGACCTTTCTTTTCACAATTTTTTCCTACATATTTCACTTTCAAGCTTCAACTTTGCTTCAACTTTATGAATGAGAATTCATGGTGACGTGCTTCAACAGAAACCTCTAAACGCTAGAGGTCAAATCCACATTTTAGGGTTTTTAACTTAGCTGTAATTGGATTCCCATTTTGCACCCTGCTGCGATCACAGCCTTAAATCTCTATGTAATTATCATCATTGTGCTTTAGACGATGGCTAAATTAAAAAAAAAAAAAAAAGTAATATGTCACATAGGCCATACTAATGTTATGCATGTGATATAGTTATAATTGGATAAATTTTTATTCTTGAAATAAACAGTTGAAAAAATGCATCATTCAATTATTAAAGAAGAGAGAGGGTGTTTGATTAATCCAAATCTACGTAATTTCTTCAATTCGATACTAACTAGAGCTAAACAAATTCAAATAAACTTTGAGTATATTCCAAAAAGGCGTCATTCAATTATTAACGAAGAGAGAGAGAGAGAGAGAGAGAG
>NW_006500327.1:3932599-3968393 GCF_000471905.2 Amborella trichopoda
CCTATCCCCCTGTGTGCCTTGCCTCCCACGACTCTGATCGAGTCTGGCCGGTCCGAGCCCCACATTATCCGGGTCCAATGACTTTGGGTCCAATTGGGTCAAGCCCGAGTTTGGGTGCATAACATATTTTCGAAACTAACAGGTTCCAATCCTGACCCGACCCGTTGCCACCCCTACTGCCATAAAAAGCCTTGTTGCATTAATAAACAAGATATCCATGAGACTAACAAAAGGTATATGGACATGGCCACAGTATAACTCAATCACCTGTAGATTTGTACATAAATGATATAAGCACTTAAACACGTGCATGCCCCATTTAAGGTACATGCATCCGTGCATAACCTGTTTGTACATGTTTTAATAAGGTCGAACGGGAAAATTTACGCATCCATTAATAGCTTTGCATTTGCACTATTGCATATATAGTACATTTGCATAATTGCTATGTACACACCCAATCCTTCTGACCCGGGGCTATCGATATTTTCACTTTACAAATATTAAGTATCATTTAAATGGTAGTGCATGTAGCATAATTTTAACAACAACTTACCTATAGAATAAGTGTAGTTGAGATGATGATGTTGAGATTGACGGGTAGCAAGTCAAGATGGGATAGGATTTGAAATTAATACACTCGAAAGAATTCAAGTGTGACATTAATAAGTGCTAAAATGAGAAAAAGTAGATTTAAGTAGGCTGGTCATGTACGGTGTAAATCCAGTACAACATTTATTAGGAGGTGCGAGTTAGTTCAAGTAGAATACTGAAAAAAAGACAAGAAGTAGGCCTAAAAGGACATAGTTAGAAATAGTGAGAAAATATATCAAGACTTATGACTTCATTGAGGGTAAGTGAAGGTATGGCCATTAGTAGACCAGAATGACATATCAGAATTCGTGTAGCTGACCCCAATTAGTTGGAAAAAGACTATGACGATGACGATGATGATGATGATTTAACATGATTTTTCTTGAGTACATGGTACATTAACTCTGTCAAGCAAAAGAGCTACTTGGGAAATATTTCTTATTTGAATTTTGGGCTCAGTCTATGAATCACTAGATGACTATTTTCATTAAGAAAATTTTGGCTTTTGAGTTTTTCTCCACTTAGATTTTGCCCTCCAAATATGGACAGTCTATGTTCAATCTTGGGAACTTATTTTCCTAAGCACTTAGAGAGTGTAACTTGAATTTTTATGTTTGTGAGGTTAGTATCTAGGTTCAAGATGTTACATCTTTGAAATTTAAGGTACTAAAAATACTCCTAACTTGGGTCTTACCTTGAGAGTAAATAGATGGCAGGATCCACAAATAACTTTAGATATTTCAAGAAATAGTGAAGAACATTGTTAAGGTAATGTTGTTTAAGTTATTGCAGGATCCAGTGGAACACCGGACCAAACTGTAAATTGGAACACACTGAGAGAAAAACCATGTTAAGGAAATTTTATACCTCAAATAGCTTAAGACATTCTCATTCATCACGAACATCATTATAAAGAATAAATGATTAGGTGCTAAAAAGTTGCTTCAAATCCGTGATGTACTTAAGAGTGTCTATTCTTGGATGTCCAAAATTAGGGTTTAAGAGCTCTGTTTTTTGTTGGGTAGTTGATTTCGACTTGAATCAAAGACGAAAACAACAAAATCCCCTGATTAAAATGCATTGCCTTTGCAACCAAATGTATAGTTTTGATCATGCAGGACCACTATACACTTGCCCCATTAAAATTATGCTCTCAAATTTGATAATGTCCCTAGTCAAATATTCGGTGGAGGTGCACTTAATGCAAGAATATCAATTGTTTGGTTGATGCCCACTAAGGCACTAACTCCACGTTACCTAAGCTTTTGAACACATTAATTAATATTTATCTCTCTTGACAAAAAGTAAGCTCTCTCTCTCTCTTGACTTGAGCAAAAACGGTTGTATGTATGATGGTGCCGGTGGGAATGACGAAGAACCTGATGCATCTCTCTTTTTTTTTCGGGAATTTTTTATTTTTTTTACATTAAGTTTTATTGAGTCTCTTCGGACACCTCCGATAAATAGGAATGATATAGAGAAGATTAGCATGCTCCTGTGCAATGATAACTTGCACAAATCGAGAAATAGTCCAAATTTTTTGTAAGGCGTCGTGGTCTATCCATATCATAGTTACTAATTGCCGGTATAAGGTCAACAACCAAATATGATTTCTATCTCATATCTATCGTGAGGCCAATATGGTGGCTGACTCGCTTGTCAAAAAAGCTACAATTTTATCTGCTGCAAATGTTTGGTGTGCTAGATCGCTAAATTTTCTTAATTTCCCTTTACTTCTTTCTGTCTCACAAGTTCTTTATAGTGGGGCTGTTAAAATATGAGTTGTATTTTGTCTTATTCTTGTCAATGAAAAATGGGTTGTGCACCACTGACGTATCCAAAAAAAAGTAAGTTTTACTTAAATAATGAAGAAGTACAATAGCAGTATAGTAAGTAAGAAAGAAAAGATAGGAATAGAAAGACAAGGAAAAAAAACAAAAAGGTAAAGAAGAGGAGAGGACTGGGAGGAAGAGAGATAGTGGAGGGGCTACAAGATGGCCCTAAGAGAAGATTATAAAACTAAAACACAGTAGCCTCTTTAGCCAGTGTGTCGGCCTCTCCACTGCGATCCTTGTGAACATGATAGAAGCTTGTGAACACGATAGAAGCTTGTGAACACGATAGAAGAGCACCTCTGTCCCATGAAGACAAATTAAAATTTCATCCAAAATTGTGCTCCAAAAAATAGGGGTACTAGCAGGGTCTTTGAACTATGAAATTACATTAATTGAATCCCCTTCGATAATCAGGTGCAAATGGCTAGGGTCTAGGTTGGACACACCAATCTTTAAAGCCCACAACTCTACTTTATTAATACCACATTGATGCAATCGACCTTTATATGACCATTGGGTGAGTCCATTAGAGTCCCACAATAGCCCTCATATCCCAATACTTGATCCTGCCCTAGAACACTTCCATCGAAATTTCGTTTCACCCATTCTTCTAAAGGTGGTAACCAGGCATTTGATCACTTGGGTCTTCTCTACTGAAAGTATAAGAGCTCCTTAATAAAGATTGGGAGTCTTTTTATAATCTAATAACCACACGACAGCTCTTATTGTGTTTGGTATCTTACACTTCCAATACCTTCATGAAGGCTCTTATTCTGTTTGGTATCTTACACTTCCAGATCTTGGTCATTGTTTTACTAACCTCTTATTCTGTTTGGTATCTTACACTTCCATTACTTGTTTACTGCTTTACGGTCCTCTTGTTTATTGTTTTACTGTCCTCTTATTCTGTTTGGTATCTTACACTTCCAGAACTTGTTTACTGTTTTACTGTCCTCTTATTCTGTTTGGTATCTTACACTTCCAGAACTTGTTTATTGTTTTACTGTCCTCTTATTCTGTTTGGTGTCTTACACTTCCAGAACTTGTTTATTCTTTTACTGTCCTCTTATTCTGTTTGGTATCTTACACTTCCAGAACTTGTTTATTGTTTTATTGTCCTCTTATTTTGTTTGGTATCTTACACTTCCAGAACTTGTTATTGTTTTACTGTCCTCTATGTAATGGTCTCTATATATGTGTTCATATAATGACTTGAGTTGACGGTGAAAGTACCACTGGTATCATTTTTAGGATCATTATTCAGGGTTTGAAATCATTAATGAGTCGTTTAGATCTCTACTTACACAAAGTCAGATTTTGGCTCAAATCATGATTTTGGAAAATGTATATTTTACCAAAATTGTTTTTTTGCTTAATGTTGTTTGGATAGGTCTTGAATCGAACCATGTTTATACAATTCTACTGGCTCACTTGTTTTTTTAGAAACTTTGTTTTGCAGCTTATTATCAGGGCAATTAAATAAAGGAAAACGTTTATATAAGGTTGCGACTTTTAAATGTAAAAATACGGATGCACCTCAAAAATCCTTTGGAGAAGGTCGTTTTAATGTTGAAAAACCCTCTAGTTGTTCATCTCGACATAAAGATGCATGAATATTTCAAAAAAAAAGATTTTGAGTCTCGGAAATAATTCATTTTACAACACATTATCTAGACCGTCCATTTTCAAGATTTTCATATATTTATAGATCTACTTGATTTTGACCATTTTGGGAGCTTAAATTTTTATAATTAGATAAAAAAATAGATTTTCAGATAATCCTAATAATTTTTTACACCAAAATTATATATTATGATAAAATTTGGAGGTGCGCCTTAATTGGATTGTTTAAGGTTGCAACCTTAAGGTTGCAACCTTATAGAAACCGCACCTTTAAATAAATATTTTCCTTTTCTCCCTTAATGTTGTACTAGTTAGGAAGGGGAATCGATATTTATAACTTTTTGATGAAGAGAAAAATTATCATAACTTCTACTGTTTATTGCATATAATCCACTTGAAAAAAGGGCAAATTATAGAAAAATAAATGAATGAAAATCATGTCTCCAAAGTATCTCATTATAGAGCATTCAAACCCCTCCCTCTCTCTCTCTCTCTTTCTCTCTCTCAATCTGTATAAGCCAACAAACGACATCGTCAATAATTTCCTCCCATAAAATATAAATATATATTAACCCAACTACAATGATAACAACGATGAAATTGGATAATGGAAGTCCAGTCGTAAAAGAGTTTCGATTTATATCTCTATGCAATCTCATAAATCATGAAAAGACACACTCATGTCTTTTGGTTGATTCTCTCCAATAGTTTGTCCATCGGCCTTGCTATATCTGAAAAGTGTTGTGCGCGAAAGCTTTATAAACCTAATGAGTTGATTTTTAGCAAATAAAGTATGAGAAATAAAACAGCAATAGTGGAAGCTCTAAACCAGATGAGTTAATTTTTGAGAAATAAAATACGAGAAATAAAACATGAAACACACACTTCAATAATACAAAGATTTATATGGCTCACCTCCAAAAGGCTACATCCACGGGCACGACAAACTGAAATCCACTGTACCAATGAAAACTACATCAAAGATTTTGGAACAAATAGTTACCTCTCTAAACCTTGACAAAAAACTAAGTCGAGCAAACCCTTTTAAACTTAATCTCCCAAACCGCACCACTCATCTCTATTCCATAACTAGACCATTGTCTAAGAAGAGACCATATTTCCATAACTAGACCACCGTCTAGGAAGAGACCATACTTCCATAACTAGACCACTATCTAGGATGAAACCATACTTCCAGATCTAGACCACTGTCTAGGAAGAGACCATACTTCTATAACTAGATCACTTTCTAGGAAGAGACCATAACTAGAGTAAATAATACTTTATCTCACTAAAAGAGGAAAGGTTGGATTTGGTGCTATCTAAAATCACCAACATAAGGAAATCTCATATTTTGTGGGATTGAGATATTCTTATATTTTGTGGAATTGAGATTTATATTGATAAATTTCCTAAAAAAAATAAAAATCCAAAAAAATTAGGACTCTTGGATTCATCTCGTGGTTTTGAGATATATGTAGCATCAATAGGAAGTTTCATATTTACTATGGACTCTTAATCTTAAGTTTCATATTTACTATGGACTCCTAATCATAAGTGTATAGAATTCGTGTGCCCTATTTGGGTTACCATATGGGAATGGTGGTTCCTCAAGAGAGAGAGGGATATAGAGCCTACTGTGCATAAGATATAATTTCCTCTTAGAGAGAATAGAGCTTCCTATGGAGAGAAACATTGATGATGCCTCCTGAAGACTCCTACTGAGTAAAATGTTGGGTCCATGTACAGATGCGGTTCCCATAAAGATTTTGGGTTATTTCACTTTTAGTAAGAGAGAAAGTCAATTTATTGTTGTTCTCGTGTTTCTATCAGGTATTGTCGATATTGCCAAAATAAAGAGAATGAATGGATAATACTTTAAAAGGGTTTGCTCGACTTGAGTTTTTTGTCAAAGTTTGTTCTAAAAATGTTTGATGTAAATTTTATTGGTATATTGGATTTATGTTTGTCGTGCCCATAGATGTAGCCTTTTGAGGTGAACTACATAAATATTGTGTTTTATGCTTTATTTCTCATACTTTATTTGCTAAATATTAACCCATCGAGTTTATTCTCATACTTTATTGCGAAATATTAACTCATCGAGTTTATTCTCATACTTTATTGCCAAATATTAACCCATCGAGTTTAGAGCTTTCGTGCACAACATGAACCACCCAAAATCTTCATAGTGGTCTAGGAAGATATCATAACTAAAGCATATAAGACTTTATCTCACTAAAAGGGGAACCACTCAAAATATCCATGGGAACCGTTTCTTTATAAGAAAAAGGCTCTCAATTTTTGGGAGTCTACAAGAGGTACCATCACAATGTTTCTCTTTATAGAAAGCTATTTTCTCTCTAAGATGAAGCCTTACCTTGCATCTTATCCATAGGAGTCATTTGCCTCGCTCTCATTAGAGGAACCACCAGTCCCATATGGTGACCTAAATAAGGCACACAAATTATCTAAACTTTCATCTCATATATATCAAGTTAGGATTTTACACTAAATACAAAACTTCCTATTTATGTTACATATATCTAAAAAGGCCAAAAGATATATCCAAGAGCCATAATCCTTTTTGGATTTGTATTTCATTTAAGAAACTTATCAAATATCAATATCAATATCTCATAGTAAGGAAATATCTCAATCCCACATAATATAAGGATACCTCAATCCCATATTGTAGACACCTCATTTTAAATCTGGCAAATTCTATGGTTTTCTAAACTATTAGGACCACATTATCCTAGTAGACCCAATTTAATTATCCAAAACTATCCAAATCCTATCACAATTTGACGTAGAGCTAAAAAGCTTTCTAACGGTCCAAGAATCGTCTGAATCGGACTTATGGATAAAAAGATATAACAAATGATAATTTAGTCCCTGTGGGACCCAATTGTCGGGTTGCGGGCCGATCTATAACAGACCCGATAGGCCCAGACGCCGGCTAATAACACAGTCAACGCATATGATGATGCAGTAAATTTGTTTTATTTAATTAGATAAGGCTAAAACTTCACGATAAATCCACAAAAATTCTAAAAAAAACTCCAAATTTCTTTAGTAAATATCACCAATGGAATCATATAAATACCCCCTCTCCCTAACCCAAAAGGAGAGAGAAAAAGAGACCAAAAAAAAAAAACTTTAGAAATTCTCAAAATTTAGAAAACTACCAAAAAAATTATAAAAATAGGAAAAACCCTTAGAAAATTCTTAAAAATTTAGAAAAAATCTCAAAAATTCAAAAAAATTAAAGAAAAGCTCAGAATTCATATTGAGATCATAAAACCCTTAGAAAACTAAAGCAATTCTCCTCTAGACCCCGAGAAAGACCGACAACTTTAAAAAAATCTCTAGATTGAAAACCCTAGAGAAGATAGAAACTGTAGTCTCCTGAAGTCCTAACCCCCAAGACTGAGAAAATCTAGACTTAGGGCACAAAAACCTTATATTAAAACAAGAATTAAGGTACAACAATCCTAGATTTAATAACACTTTACACCAAAGATCTTATGGTCAACATTCGCATCAGAGAGGCAACGAGGACCGGGTCTAATACGGGCGAGCCCTCGAAGGCTCGTAAATCTCGGGCCATCGGGCCCGTTTTGTATTATTTTTTCCTCTCTCTTTCTTCTTCCTTTTACTGTTTTGTTTATTTTATTTATTTTTTATATGTTAACTTGTCTTAAACATGGTATTTTAATGCTCTGGATCATGCTGGCTCTGCCACAAATCTAAGAGTAGATCTGCTTGTTTCCGGGCAAATCTGGTAGTCGATCTGAATTCTATCTGTCTTACTTTCTCTACCACTTTATTTGGATATTTTTAATTAGTTTAAGTTGTTAAAATTCGAGAGATCTTCATCGGAAGATCTGTCAGATTTTCATCGTAAATAGTTTGACGCCCACCGTGTGGCTATTTCGAGCTTGATCCAAGCTTCAAAATATGATTTTTATTCATTGTTTTTTACTGTTTTTAGTCACAAAATGTCCCAAAAGTCGGCTGTAACCAGAATATAGGGTTTTGGTGCTCCAAAACCCTGCTTTTTCTAGGCGACACTCCCAGTGTCGCTTAAATTCAAAGGTCTTAGAAACCTCTGGAACTTTGTGGATCTGTTCTAGGGCCCCTTTTGTGACTGCAAAAAAAACTTCAAATCAAAATAAAATTTTTAAAAATACAAAAAAATATTTTTCAGTTCAATCTAAGCTTTTCTATTTTACTTTATTTTAGTTTATTTCATCATAAATATTTTTATTTTCTGCTTCTTCCAAGTTTAAAGTAGTCTTAGTTGATCAAGGTTAACAAGATAAAAATATATAAAAAAATATTTTTTGGGCAATACCAGCCTTGTTGCCCACCCTGCAAGGGCGACACCACTAGTGCCGCCTGGGCGACACCACCCGTCGCCCAACTGCAAGTGCCTCAGAAAAATTCTAGGACCCACAGGGCCATTCCAAGGATTTTTGGCTCCTTGTTAACCAATTTTTTTACCTAAAATAAAAATATAAAAAAATATTTTGCTTCAAATAGATCTGTTTTGTTTATGCCATTTTTATTTTATTTTATTTTAGTTTGTTAATTTGGACTGAAATCATATTTCTCCTGCTTTCACAATATTTAGTTTAACTATGTCTCATCAAAATTAAAAATATAAAAAAATAAAAAAATAAACATTAGGGTTGCTTACCCCTCCAAACCTAGACCCACTCTTGGTCTGAGCCGAGACTCGTTCACCATCTAGTCTAAATCTTAGTCTAGGTTCTAGCATAGGTCTAAGCTTAAGACTTGCCTCTAGAGCTAGACTAGGCTTACCCTAGTTCAGGGTCTTAACCAAAATCCATTGAGTCTAGTAAGTCTAGGTTCCAGTCTAGTCTTAGCTTAGGTCATATCTAAGGTTTTGCCCCTAGTGTCAGGCTAGGTTTGCCCTAGGTCGTCGAGTTTAGATTTTACCTAAGTCTAGATTTTAGAATCCAACCAAAAGCAATCACCATGTCAGTCACTCAAGGCGACCATGATGACTGCTCCACAGCCGACTCTAAGCCTAACCTGCCCAAACCTAAAGACCAGTATGCAACAATTCCTTGGAGTTATCGACAGACATCAAGATAATCCATTATCCAATGCCCAAGTCTTCAATTAGAGGTAGAGTCCCAAGCATCCACTCCTAATCCTGAGATCTATGTAGCTCGAAAAGTCGGCTCCGCCCAAAAAACCTTGAATAGTTAGGGATTCCGACCAGGAGTCGTCCTACAGGGGATTTTAGGCAACCAAAGTAGAAGTCGAGTGAGGGAAAAAATTCATGCAACATCTAAAGCCAATTCCCGCAACTCAAACCAAGATAACTTTGAGGTGCAATGATCTCAAAACCAAGACCCACTTAGGTCTAGGGGATCTAACCAAACCTTGAGCCACCATAGTATAGCTCATGATGTCCTGAAACACCGTACGAAGCAGAGGTGTGAACTCGAACCAACCCTTAGGTGAGATAGGCGTCCAAGCTGCCCTCAAAAGTCTAGTTGACTTAGGTTACACTGTTCATGCCCCAGCTTACGGGTTGATCGTAAACCAAGTTAGTGGTATAGGTCAACCCTTAACACAGCCGAGTCAGCTGATTCTTCAATCGGTCCCTCTGGTTCATCCGGTCCAACAAACTGTGCAATTTTCGCAACCAATGGCGACACCTATGGGTCAGTACGCCCCTCAAGTACCAATATATCAAACTGCCTCGGTGACTGCGGCTCATCAATCTCAGACCCATGCAGGCCAACATAAACCTCAAGTTTCAACTTATCAGTCTACGCTTGGGAACCCACCAACCAGTGGACCTACTGCCATGCCAAATACTCAACAAGAGGGCACCTTAAAAGCAATGCAGGATATGCTTGTAAGAATGGGCATGCATGAAATTCTACTCCCGAAGGCCTATGTTCATGAGACTCTTTGAGGCATGGAAGACCTTCTCCTGGGATTTGTCATCCCAGAATTTAGAAACGAGTTCAATGGGAAGAGCGATCCAGATACTCATGTCAACACGTACCTCCTATCCGTTCGAGCTTTGCAAGACAAGCCTAACCACCTGAAGGCCATCATTTCACAAACATTGACTGATGAGGGCTTTAATTGGCATCGAAGAACAATGTTCGCTCGATCACACATCACTCTAGACGAAATGTTCAACCTATTTGTCTCTCAGTACCGTCGGTCGACACCAAGACCTCTCTCCCTGAGCGAACTCAGTGCAACAAAACAAAACTTAGGAGAATCATTCGAGAATTTCATTGATCGATTCTTCGACGCGGCAATGCGGGTCATAGAATGTCTACTTACAGACCCAGCCAAGATCTCCATAGTCTTAGAGAATGCTGCTCCCAAGTACAGGACCTTCTTCAGCTAAGGTCTTATCCCCCACTCTTTGGACTCCATGATCGAGAGGGTAACGCAACATGAAAGGGCTAGAGGGACACCCTCAGCACCAAGCCCGACAACAAGTCGATAATAGCTCTCCAAAATAAGAACAAAAACAAGGGGAATGCTTTCGGACAGGTTAATGAGATCGTCGTTAACGGATCGGCCTAAGGTTCAGTTGCTCAATGCAACAATCGATATCAAAACCGAAGGGGTCAGTCTAGAGCCAACACTCAAAATAATAACTAAATGCAAGAGGATAATTTCACCTATGTCAAAGACCCATTAGAAAAAGTGTTGGAATTACTCTTGGCTAAGAATATGGTTTATATCCTGCCACCATCTAAACCATCATTACAAGTCACGGATAAGAGCAGGTGGTGCAAATAGCATCAAAACCATGCTCATGATACTCAAAACTGCATATATTTGAAATGGGTGATTCAAGGGTTAATCAATAGGGGAGGCATCACGGTCGCACCTAGAAATCAACATGTCGAAGATCCTTATCAAAAGATGGGTATCTTCACAAATCCTCTCCCTAAAAATATGGTCACAACGATAGAAGAAATGATGGGGGATGATCGTTCAACCTATTCGTTCTACCCTGTTTTTCAACACTGGCACCTCGATGCTTTCATCGATGGGTCTGATCAGAACGATTGGGTTGGGTCTTCGTCTGCTCCCACCTGACTTGTATTTGTAGGGCGAGCAAGTAAACTTCCCGGGGGACCCTACCCTCCATCGATAGCTGATTCTCTCAAGAACCTTAACATGAACCCTTGGGTAGAGTGGCTCACATCTCTATTGGTACTACCAGCAGAGGTTCCTCCTTCAATCTCGACGACGGTAGGACCAGACATAAATGACAGAAAGATTCATTCACATGATTGAGTGTGGAGACAAAGAAGATGATCACAGTCAATTCATATTGGCTTGTGATAATCACTTTCAATAACCCGAAGAAGATCTTTTGAGCCTTCTAAGAGGAAGCCATTCATTTCCAAACCTTGATAACCTTCCAAAATGGGAACGATATGATAAAGATGACACACTAGAGATTGATATGGTCAAGACCAATGAAAAGGCGTCATCTTTCAAACAAGGGGCCAACACCCTAAAGTCTCCCATTACTCTTGCTAGGGCTGACCCTATCGAGCTTCAGGCTGACGAGGTCGACTCCTTATCCTAAAGAGGCCGAGTGTTCAAACCCATTTAATTGATGGCTGATACTCTCGATGAAAGAATGAGAAATACCTTAAAAACCAAATAACCAGTGGGGGTCGTAGATCACGAGCCAAATAAGGAACTTCAAGGATCTACAACCACCTACGATCTACCAACTCATCTCGAAAAGATCTAGGCTCAAATCTCCATCTTGGAGCTACTTGCCAATTCACCAGCACATAGAGCCCAGATCGAGAAGGTCATGGCCAAGACACACATCCCGAGCAACACACAGCTGGATGAGTTGTGCGGAATGATCAACTAGCTGATGGCACCAACACCAATCATGTTCATAGATGATGACATCCCAGCCAACGTTCATTGATTTCACATCCAACCTCTGCACATCATTGTCTTCATACAAGGATATGAGATACGAAGAGTGCTTGTTGATAATGGGGCATCCTTAAACATATGCCTTATGAAAACAGTGAAGTAGATAGAAAAAGCCCGGATGACTACGAGCCATGTCAACTAACTATCGTTGCATACGACAGAACCAAAAGACAAACTGAAGGCATACTGCCTCTCAAACTCAAGGTCGGCCCTATCGTCCAAGTGATAAAGTTTTGTCTTGAACATAAAACCTTCTTTCAACATGTTGTTAGGAAGACTGTGGCTGCATGAAAACCTCGTGGTCGCCTCTACACTCCATCAATGCCTCAAATTTTCAACTAAAAACGACGTCGCAAAGGTATGTGCTGAACCCCTTGCTTTTCTTAATCCTAATATACATAACGGGAAGTTAGTTGTCGTAGTCAAGCTCAGAGAAATTCTGCTCGCTTCCTTCGAGCAGGCCGATTGTGCCACTTTACGCCTAGAGGTCGACGACCCTGTTCATCAAATTTTGCAAACTTCTGCATCGATGGATGACATTATCCAATGTCAACATCAATACGGTTTTGGGTCCCTCGAAGCTTGGCATATGCTCCTCTCCGAAGGCTTCCAACCAGGCCAAGGCTTGGGTAGTCAAGGGCAAGGCGTAACAGAGGCAATTTCTGAATCATTCGAAGCCAAAACTGAAAACAAAGATCAAAGAGGTCTCAGGTGTTCTCTTACTTATTGCAAAGTTGGATGAAACCTTCAAGCTATCCGGGCTTTGTATCTGGAAGCAGTCAAAGCCTCAATCCTCTCGATGCCCATCCTTCAAAACGGCCTAAGGTGATCCTTGAATCCCCAAAGGGGAATAACTCTTCTTCCACATCTCAGTACACACAATAAATGGGAATTGAAGACCTTTTTGCTTACCTGGATTTGAAGGTATACACAATCGGCTCTAACACAACCAAGCGTGCTTATCCACCGATTCAAACCTAGGAACGAAATTGGTTGATTACTCCCCTATCTCGAGAATCGCTGGAAGCATACCAGCGGAACCTTCAAGTCCCGATGCCAAAAAATGGATAAGCGCAGGGTGGCCATCTAACCACCCTACGAGTTCAGTCCCCAACATGTCTCTCGCGAGTCCCATAAGGAACACCTCTTGTGTTATTAAAAAATCGTTGAAAAATCAAAACATGATAAAACTGATAATAGTAAAAAAGAATTTTCAAAAATGGAAAACACTCAAGATAGCTCGATAACAGTGCACAATACCCAAGATGAATTGGATGACCAAGACGAAGATCAAGAGAGCCAAGAGTCTGAAGAAATCCCTCAACCTGAGGAACTCACTTCCCATGTTGAGCAATTCAAGAAGAGGTTTGATGGTGACCCAACTGCTATCATCGAAGAGACGATCGACATAAACCTAGGAACTGAGAAGGACCCATGGTTAACCAAGATTGGAACCTCCCTATCTCATGAGAAGGGAGAAATATGATTTCCTTTCTCAAGGTATATCGCGATGTCTTCGCCTGGTCATACGATGATATGCCAGGGCTAGATCCCACATTGGTATAACATCACCTAATATTTAATGAATGGGTCAAGCCTATAGGGCAAAAACTCTGACGTCAGAAGACCCACCTTGAGCTCAAAATTAAAGAAGCAATCGACAAGCTGCTCAAAGCAAAGTTCATTACCCCCATCAATTACTCAGAATGGTTGGCAACATAGTGGTCATACCCAAAAAAGACGGGAGGATCCGAGTGTGTGTTGACTATAGAGACCTCAACAATGCATGCCCAAAGGATAATTTTCCATTACCAAACATAGATGCCTTGGTCGACGACACTGTCGGGCATGAGATGTTGTCATTCATGGACGACTTCTCAGGTTACAACCAGATCTTCATTAAAGAAGAAGACCAGACCAAGACTTCGTTCATAATGTAATGGGAACTTACCGCTGTAAAGTCATGCCCTTCGACCTAAAAAATGCAGGGGCAACTTATCAACGGGCAATGATTAGCATCTTCCACGACTTAATGCACACCATCATGGAAGACTATGTCGACAACATTCTGGTCAAGTCAAAGACTAGGCCTGACCATCTCACCAACTTGAGAATCATTTTCAAAAGGTACCAGAAACATCAACTCAAACTCAATCCGAAAAAATGTGCATTTGGAGTTGAATCCTGCAAATTACTTGGTTTAAGCCAAAGAGGCATTGAGGTGGACCCATTCAAAATACGAGCCATCACTGAAATACCCTCTACCCGGAATGTCAGAAAAATTCGTGGGCTGCAAGGTCGTATACATGCCATAAGGCGTTTCATCTCACAACTAGCAGACAAGTGCGCGCTGTTTAATAGACTACTCAATAAAGATTCCCCATTCATATGAGTTAATGAGTGCCAAGAAGCGTTTGATCAAATCAAGGAGTACCTCACGAAACCTCCCATCCTTAGTCCTCCTAATCCAAACAAACCCTTGTTCATATACATATCAGTGATAGACAAGACCATGGGGGCAATGTTAGGACAATACAATGAGCATAGAAAAGAACAAACGATATGCTACATCAGCAAGACTATTGTGGATTATGAGACAAGATACACGGATGTGGAGAAGCATTGCTTGACGCTTGTGTGGGCCATGCAGAAGTTAAGAGACTATGTCTTATCTTATTCAGTCAAGCTCATCTCAAAAATAGACTCACTTAAATACTTATTGGAGAGACCAGTCCTGAACGGACGTTTGGCGAAGTGGAGAATGCTATTGAGCAAGTTCGAGATCAAATATGTTACTAAAAAATTGATCAAATGACAAGCCATTGCTGACCACTTAGCTGAATACGCATTGCCAGATAACACTCCCGTCAACACGTATATCCCTGATGAGAACCTCTTCACAATTGAGGAATCAATTTGAGAGCTATACTTCGATGGTGTAAGGAATGAATACGGGTTAGGTATAATAATCATATTATGCTCACCGGAGAAGACAGCCATCAGATTGAATTTCTCATGTACCAATAACGTTGTTGAATTGAAGCCTTGATAGTCGGCCTCGAGAACGTCATGGAAATGAAAATCCAACAAATACGAGTAATTGGTGACTTCTTACTCGTTATAAACCAAGTTCAAGGGATTTGGAAGGTGAAAGAAGAAAAGTTCAATCCTTATCAAGAAAAGGTGGAAAAGATAATCCCATATTTCAAGAAAATTACCTCTCAGCATGTAACGAGGGAAAATAATCGGTTCGCCGATGCCCTTGCGACCTTTGCTTCAATGGTTGATATTCCTCTAGAAATCACTATGCTGCCATTCTATATCAGGAACAAACATCCTTCCCCACCAAGGATCGAAGAAGAAATAAGCAAGAAAATGAGAACGATGGGGGAAGTGTCTCTCATGGCTTCAGATGTGCTAATTAAGTCAAAACCATGGTTCCACAATGTTTTGTCTTCGCTGAAAGATGAGTTATACCCTGAAAGAGCCACCAAAAAGGATAAAGAAGCCCTTCAAAGGTTTTCTTTGGGATTCTTAATAAGAGGTGACCTTCTGCTAAAAAAGTTTTGATCAGCCAGAAATTGGCCAAGTACTGACAGAGTTACACAATGAAGGAGGTCATTTTGGCTCAATCGCCTTAGCTCAAAAAATCAGGTTCCAAGGCTATTACTGGACCACCATGGCTGAAGATTGTAGAAAGTTCGTAAAGAGGTGTCCCAAATGTTAGCTTTATGGAGACCTCATCCATGCACCGTCTGTACCACTCAACTCAACACCACCTGTATGACCCTTTGCCAAGTGGGGCCTTGATATCATCAGGATGATCTCACCAAAAGCCTCAAATGGCCACTGTTTTATATTAATGACTACAAAATACTTCACTAAATTGGTAGAGGCCGCATCATTTGTCAAAATTACGGGACAACATGTTTGCCCGTTTCATAAAGAATAATATTGTATTCAGGTTCGGTGTTCCTGAATCAATCATTATCGATAAAGGATCCAATCTAAAAAATGAAAAGCTCTGTAAGGTGTGCAAAAAGTTTGAGATAACGCAAAAATTCTCCACACCTTACTACCCTCAAAGAAATGGACAAGCAGATGCTACAAACAAAGGACTTTTCAAAAGTATAGACAGAATAATAGAAGGTGGCAAAGATTGGCATGAAAAGCTAAATGACGTACTATGGGCCTACCGGACAATTGAGAAGACTCCTACTGGTATGACCCCGTACTCATTGATGTATGGTATGGAAGCAGTGTTACCTATTGAAGTTGAGATACCGTCTCTCTGAGTGCTTATTCATAAAGATTTAGATGAGGAACAAAAGATCGAAGCATGAATCGCTGCCCTCGTTAATTTGGATGAAAAACAACTACGAGCAACACAAGATATTGTTGCTTACCAGCGTAAAATCGAGAGGGCATACCAAAGTAAAGTTGTTCCTCGACAGTTTAGAGAAGGGGACATGGTACTCAAGAAAATCTTTCACACTCTTGCAAGCCCATACCCTTTGGGCAAGTTCAAACCTAATTGGGAGGGGGCATTCATAGTCACCCGAGTGCATGCAGGCAATTCTTACAAGATCAAGAATCAGGAGGGGTGAGAGCTCAAAGACCCCATGAATGCGATATCTTAGAAAATAATACCCGTAACGAGCTTAAAAGAGTGGTGAAACCTAAAAAGGCATAAAAAAAAAAAAAAAAAAAATTGACTTGGTAAAAACCTGAAAGGGCATTACGGGTAAAAAAAAAAAATCTCCAAGAAGGAGCTTCTGATTAAAAAACACTGAAGCAAAAATAAATACTTGTAAGTTCCAACAATATGGCACAAGCAGACCCTGAGGACGAAGACTCCTCCGAAACCCTGCGGGTTTCCAACAGAACCAACTCAAAGAGACACGAGAGCGTGAGATGAATGGAAAACCAAAATGATTTCGACAAATCTTGGAAGAACATCGGGACCTCTCCAAGATGGAAGCCAAGCAAGAATCCATAGAACTCTTCATGGACCCACGAAGCACAGGATGAAAGCTCCAAAGGTAAAAAGACAACTTCGAGACTTTTAAGTTCTCACGATCCTACAAGGAAATCCTTTCATCATCTTTGGGTAAAATATAATAAAGAAAATGACCACCAAAGGGGCCACATGTGGCAAAACTGTAAGACTTGTCCATTTTAAAAGCGTTTTTTCAATCTGATTGTTAAAACCCTCAATTTCCAAAAACTCTTTTAGAAAGGACTTCCTCCATCACTAAAAAAGGTTAAACTATTAGTCGATCTGGCCTCGTTCTCAAAGCCAACTTCCTATGCCTATTATGAAGGCTTGAAACTAGTCAGGCACTCCATGCTTGTATGAGTATAACTATCAACTACCACATATCAGAGATGGGTGAACTTCGCCAATGACAGTATTGGCTAGTTTGTGAGAGCGTTTTTCTCTCAACTGGATCCCCTGAGGCGAAAGGAGGCAAGCTCATCCCCGTGTGTGCATACGATGTCCCAAAGTCTAATTCAAAAAATGTCAAACCTGTGCGATGTAAAAGAGCCGAGACATGATAAACGTCAAACTCGTGCAACGTAAAAGAGCCGATACATGATAAGCGTCAAACTCGTGCGATGTTAAAGAGTTGAGACAGGATAAATATCAAACTCGTGTGACGTAAAAGAGCAGAGACAGAATAAGTGTCAAACTCGTGCGACATTAAAAACCCGAGACAGGAAAAAAAACGTCAAACTCATACAACATTAAAGAGTCGAGACAGGAAAAACATGAAACTCGTGAGACGTTAAAGAGTGGAGACAAGAAAGACGTCAAACGCGTGCGATGTAAAAGAGCCGAGACAGATATCATCTACCTCCATATGACGTGAAAGGTCAGGTGTATTTAAAGCACAACCACCCTGTTTCAATGGAAAGACTTCAAACTCGTGCAACGTAAAAGAGCCGAGGCAGATATCGTCTACTGCCGTATGACGTGAAAGGTCGGGTGTATTCAGGGCACAACCACCCATGTTTCAATGGAAAGACGTCAAACTCATGCAACATAAAAGAGCCGGGGCAGGTACCGTCTATCCCCGTATGACGTGAAAGGTTGATTGTATTCAGGGCACAACTACAATGTTTAATGGAAAGACGTCAAACTCGTGCGACGTAAAAAAGCCGAGACAGGTACTGTCTATTCCCGTATGACATGAAAAGTTGGGTGTATCCAGGGCATAACCACCTTGTTTCAATAGAAAAATATCAAACTCGTGCAACATAAAAGAGCTGAGGCAGGTATCGTCTATCCCCGTATGACGTGAAAGGTCGGGTGTATTCAGAGCACAACCACCCTGTTTCAATGGAAAAATTTCAAACTTGTGCGACGTAAAAGAGCCGAGGCAGGTACAGTTTATCCCCGTATGACGTAAAAGATCGGGTGTATCTAGGGTACAACCACCATGTTCTTCAAAGAACAGGGAACTCCAAAGTATCTACTTCTTTGCCACTCTCCTGTCCCTCAAAGGGCAGGGAGTGTCAAAGAGGGGCAACAGTAGACACCCCATTTTAAATCTGACAAATTCTATGGTTTTTTTAACCCTTGGGACCACATTATCCTAGTATACCCAATTTAATTACCTCAAAACTATCCAAATCGTATCCTAATTTGAAGTAGAGCCTAAGAGCTTTCCAATGGAATCGCCTGAATCAGATCTACAAACAAAAAGATATGGTAAATGACAATTTAGTCCCTGTGAGACCCAACTGTCGGCTGGGGCCCGGTTGTAACGAGCCCAACAGGCCCAGACGAGGGCTGATAAAGCAGTCAATGCATATGATGATGCAGTAAACGCATTTTCTTTAATTAGATAAAGCTAAACTTCAAGATAAATCCAAAAAATTTCGAAATACTTCAAAAAATTTAGGAAAAATCACCACTTGAATCATATGAATACCCCCTCTCCCTAACCCAAAAGGAGAGACAAAAGAGACAAAAAAAAACTAAGAAATTCTCGAAATTAGGAAAACTACCCAAAAATAGGAAAAACCCTTAGAAAATTCCTAAAAATTTAGGAAAAATCCCTAAAAGTTAGAGAAATCTCAGAATTCATATTGATATCACAAAACCCGGAGAAAACTAAGGAAATTCTCCTTCATACCTCGATAAAGATGGACAGCTTTAGAAAAATCTCTAGATTGAAAACCTTAGAAAAGATAAAAGCCCTAGTCTCCTAAAGTCCTAACCTTCAAGATTGAGAAAACCTAGACCCACAAAAACCCTAGATTAAAACTAGAATTAGGGCATAACAACCCTAGATCTAACTATTTACACTGGAGATCTGTTGGTCAACATCTGAATCAGAGAGGCAAAGAGGACCACTTCTGATACCGGCGAGCCCTCGAAGACTCGGGAGTCTGGGGCCATCCGGCTGGGTTTGGTATTATTTATTTCTCTCTCTTTCTTCTTCTTTTTACTACTTTGCTTCTTTTATTTATGTTTGATTTGTTAACTTGTCTTAAAAATCTTATTTTAATGTTCTGGATCATATTGGCTTTGCCACAGATCTGATAGTAGATCTGCTCGTTTCCAGGCAAATCTGGCCTCAAATCTGAATTCGATCTGTCCCACTTTCTCTACCACTTTATTTACATCTTTTTAATTTGTTTAAAGTATTAAAATTCGAGATATCTTCATCAGAAGATCTGTTAGATTTTCATCGCAAACACATATGTAATTTCTTGGATAACACCAAAATCCAAACAAAAAAAAAAAAAAAAAAATGCATAGGGGTAAACTTACGTTCAAGATATTGGAAGTCCATCTGTGTGCAAGTATTTCATTCCTTTTTTTTTTTTAATGCATCATAGCATGTTTATGTTAACCAGGCCATTTTTGTTCTATTTGATGAGTTACATTGGCATCTTTCATAGAGATACAGGTTTTGCAAATTAATCTTCCCACATTTGTCTCACAATAGCATTCCTGAAGTTCTCCGGCGCATCTCACTCCCTTTGAAAAGTTGGCAATCCATGTACGTTAAGGGTATCCGGCGGAGACTGTCTTTTGCTCATCCCCAATATAACCATTAGCCTCATTATCATGGTCTTCAAACTCAGTCCTACCGTCACCTTCTATCATCCTCAGTCTCCTCAATCTCCTCATCCTCCTCCTCTTCAACCTCAATGTTCTGTATTCCATCCACTTCCAAAATGAAATTATGAAGGATGCAGCATGGGACAACAATTTTCACTTGTGTTTCCATGGGGCAAGTGGTTGCCGTTTTCAAATAAAGAATCGTGCTTTAATGACACCGAAAGCACATTCTATTGCATTGTATGATGATGAATGTCGATGGTTAAATAACTCTTTAGCAGTGTTAATACGGGATCCCATGGGGAAATTCCTTTAGATTATAGCGAGTGTTGCGATACGGGAAGAGATACATGGAGTATTTGGATACCTAGCATCCACGTGGGAGAATTTTCCTACATGAATAAATTTTAGATATAAATTCCTTTTTATGTTGTCTATGGAACTCTGTGTGTTAAGGATTAACTGACTGCTAAGATGGTATACGATGACATAATTCAAAAGAAACATAAATTACCTTAAAATAATCCCTAAATAATTCATGGCGGCTAATTTCAAGTGGGTTTCTCCAGTGATTGCGATCTTATGAATTCATGATAGAGACGTGTGACTACATTCAACACTTATATTGAAATGTCGGCTTATCATATCTCTAGTGAATGACCAAATTTGTGACCTATTTTGCAATTTTTCAAGCTGTGACTACTAGTATGTAAAAATAAAACTAGTTAGTTACTTCAATGACACTCTAATAATATTGTATAAGCTTCTTCTATCTCTCTTAAAATGCTTCTCAATTGGAAGAAGCCCTCTGACTCATGAGGATTCGATAAAGGCAATCGACCTTAGTGGTGTTGATTACCGATTCACGGAATATTCATCCACCAACAGAGTACTTGTTGCGAGGTCGTCTGTCTCTCGACAGTGGACATCGCTGCAATGGTTGCAGCATGTGCAAGCAACACTACGGCTGCCATTTTCTACTCGAGTTTAGCAGCTGTGGTATCAATTGGAGGCATGTTCTCATATGGAACCCAAAAATATTCTAAAGAATACCGACATGATAACTCTCGAGTGTTTCAAGATACCCACATTCTACCAGTTGATCAACCGAAAAATCGCAATAAAAAGATTGATTATAATCGATGACAATAGGTTTAAAATGAAATATATCAGGGCTACAAAATTACCCAAATAATCATCAAAAGAAAGTCAAAAAATAAAGGACACAAATTAAATAGTTCTGACCAGCATATTGGATATGCTCCCATGGGAGCAGCAATGTTCTCAGGATCGGACTAGTACGGTTGGACCGGCCGAAGGATCGGTCTAGGAAAATAAATAATTAATTAAAAGTAGTCAAATGAGGAAAATTTGGGGGGGAAAAAAAAAAAATGAAAAATCTAATTTTTTTTTTTAAAGTATTATAAACATATATAACTCTTCATCCAATAAAGAAAGGGTGTGGTTTATATAAGGTTGCAACCTTAAACAATCCAATTAAGGCATACCTCTAATTTCTATCATAACATGTAATTTTGGTGTAAAAAATTACTAGGATTATCTGAAAATCTATTTTCATATCTAATTATAAAATTTTAAGCCCCAAAAATAGTTAAAATGAAGTAGATCTATAAACATATGAAAATCTAGAAAATGGACGATCTAGATAATATATTGCAAGATGCAATATTTATGCGACTCAAAATCTTTTTTTTTTATGTATATATATTCATACATCTTGAGGTCGAGATGATCAATTAGAGGGTTTTTCAACATTAAAACAACATTTTCTGATGGATTTTTGATGTGCATCTTTAAATCTATACTTTAAAGTTGCATCATTATATAAACTTTTTCCATAAAGAAATACTCATTAATAATACAATAACTCAAATTTATAAAAAAGACCCAAAATAAAAGTTCATAACTTTTCGTTCTTTGAATTTTCTGCTTTTTTTTTAGACCATTCAAAATGAAAAGAACAGAAAATTAAAATAATAAAAAAAAAACAATAAAAAAAATAGAAAACTCAAAAAAAAGAAATTTTCTATCTTTTGTTTTTTTATTTCTGCTTTTCTTTTTTATTTATGTTTTTCCAAGTTGGTCCAAGGGGGTATCAAAATACTCATGATTCTAAACTGTGTACAAATTCAAAACCTTTTTCTTTCTAACTACATTCCTGATTTTAAAGTGGATCTTAAAATTTTAAATTGAAAAATACTACTAATAAGTCTTTCACCAAAAGAAAAAGTTTATTTGAGGCTCTAACTTTATGGTTTATACTATAGAAGTAAGTGCACCTCAAAAATCTAGTAAAAAAGAGCATTTTGAAGTTCAAAAACATTCCAATTGATCATCTTCTCCTAGAAATGTGTGGATACAAAAAAAAAAAAAAGAGTTTTAAGTCCTAAAAATAGTGTATCTAGAAGCAAGTTATATGAATTGTCTATTTTCAAGACTTTCAAGTGTTTGCAAATCCATTCGATCTGTTTTAGAATTCATAATTTTATAATTCAGGTTAAACATAGATTTTCAAGCCATCATAAAAGTTTCAATGCGGAAACAAAATATTCTAGAAAAATTTAAAGGTACATTGTACTTGTATAATATACACGCACCTTATACAAATCTCACCCTTTACAAAAATGAGTAAATTTAATGTGGTTAGTACACTATACACATAAATAACATGGGAACAATTTATGGCCGCGGTTGCATGCTAGAATGACCAAAATGCTCCTCATCTCTCTAGAGAGAGAGAGAGAGAGAGATTTGTGAGGCTTATATTTGTGAGTAAGGATTCCCATCTTGTTGAGAAGAGATAGGATTGGATGATGAGGAAGGATTTCTCCCCTTCAGGTAGGGGATCCTATCACTTTGCTACTTTGGGCAAAGCCTAGCTGACCCATTTCCACAATGGGACTCATGGTCAAACCAGGTCTTCAAAAGCAAAAGGAAAGAAAGGCATATATCCTAAAGACCTAAAATTCGATGCCCAAAATGAGCAGCCATACAAAGATAACTTTAAAATCCCTCTTGTTAACCAACATCATTTTTTTCCAAATTCAAATAATTCATAAGAAGCCATTGCCTAACCGTATTTTCCCTATTTTTCTTCTTCTGATCCCTTTATATGAGAAGCATATAAAAGGGATCATTGACTTTTAATACAAGGATGCCACATTCATTCATGTATGTTAGATTTCAAATTGAGTGGTTGTGAATGCATTATTGATTGGTCTCAAAATTCAAATTTTTTTTTTCAAACTTTGTACGACACCCCAAGCCATCCAATTTAATATTAATAGCAATTTCGACCTCCATATAACAAGGATAAATGGTCTCATAGTACACAATCACCCCTTTAAATACCCATTGCTCCAATGTCACAAACTCAAAATAGACCAATTATTAACATGTGGAGAAGAGTGAAAGAAATATGAATGTGAAAATGCAAACTCCTTTACTACAATGACCAATAGGGGCGGCAATGAACCCAGACCTAACTTTGGACCCAAGGGGTAGACCCAATCCAGGTCCAAGTATAGGTCCAAAAATTGGATCTGGCGGGTCGGGTCGGTCTGAGTCCGGGTCCAATAATAATTTTTGGTCCTAATGTATGAAATATATGAAATATCTTCAAATGTAGTTTTATATATATATATATATATATAATTTTCGGGTCGGGTCTATCTGGTTCGGCACTATATTTTTAGTATCGAGTCCGGGTCCAGGTCCAGCCAGACTGGACCGACCAGTTCCCAACCTAATGACCAATGAAAACCGATACCTCACAACTTCATAATTGATAATGACCATTATAGTGTCAGTGTCCTCTAATGAGAAAAAAACAGCTTGGTTATATACCTTTATCTCAAAGAAAAAAATTGCTGGATCCCGCCATTTTTACTTTTGGAAAAACATTGAAAGTTGCTTGGTGGAAACTCAATGCCTTGGGCGAAAGAGGGAAAATAATGGTTCTGCAGGTCCAAATTGCACATTTGGTCCCACAACCACAACGGTTGCATTTTTGCGATTTAAACTTCTCCGAGAACTTTTTGATGCATCCGAAGCTCGGGTTGTTTAGAAAATTACGCTTGAGTTTCCCTCAAATGGATATTGTAGATTAAGACTTCAGCATAGTTTGATTTGGATTTTAGAGCACTCTTTGAGCTCCAAGTTCTAACGTGTTTTACATTGATCAAAGCTTTAAAAGCATGGTTCGATGATTGGGATCGCCCTCCAAAAACCCTTTCGGATCAGCGGTTCAGATTGGCGATCCAGCCTACTAAATCAATGAATAAAAGATAAAATAAAAATTTAAGGAACAAAAAAATGATTTCTTAAAAATAAAATAAAATGGGACCTGTTCTCCGACATAACAGGTTGGTTTTACCAGAGAAATGGGAACCAGCTAGTTCATGATATTTAGGACTTGCCTTTGATTCTTAGTCCAAATTAGATAATTATTATCCAGTTTGCTGATTTTTAAAACCTTCTAAATTAGCTAATTGTTATCCAGTTTGCTGATTTTTAAAACCTTGAATTGATCTAAGATGATACGATAATCTTAAGTTCATCCCGTTTCTAAGCTAGGTTTTGAATTGCGGACCAATAGAACTTTTGGTCACGCTGGACCACTAAAAGAAAAGATATATAAAAGGAGCTCAAGAGCGCGCCATCGATATATGTATAAATGACTTGGGGCTTTTTGGTCATTCAATCAAAGAACATAACGTAGGATAAGAATAAGCATTGTCCCTTGCCAACCATGCTTTTCCAATACATGATCTCCACCGTCCAAGCCGGTGGCGCATCGAACGGTTCTCAACCCTTCTACTAAACCATGGTTAGTTTCTCACTCTAGTCTAGAGAGAGAGAGAGAAGGATGGGAAGATTGGAACCCTAGGACGGTCTCTCCTATTTTTGGGAAGATGCGTGATAAATATTAACTCCTCTCTCGCTCTACAATTTTGTGCCTCCCTTGTTTGGTAGTTTCAGTGGAGAGAGAGAGAGAGAGAGAGAGAGAGAGGGGGGTGCGAGGAAGAGAGAGTGAGTTAGTGAGAGAGAGGGAAGAGAGAGAAAGTTAAAGGGGTCGTTGCAGTCATGTCTGATGAGGAGCACCACTTCGAGCCGAGGGCCGACGCAGGTGCCTCTAAGACCTACCCCCAACAAGCTGGAACCATTCGTAAGAATGGGTACATAGTCATCAAGAACAGGCCATGCAAGGTATTTCTCTCTCTAGGTCTTTCTCTCTCCTCATCTAGAAGTATGGTATTCTGTTTATCCTTACTGGATGGCTTCTTCTCTGTCTCTTCATTATAAAGGATGGATTTTTAATTTATGTTATCGATATTTGGTTGCCTTTCAATATTGGGGTTTTGGTTCCTTTTTCAATATTTGGGTTTTTGGTTCCTTTTTCAATATTGGGTTTGGGTGGCGAGATTATCTCCTTGCATTTATTGAGTTTAGGGTTTTTGGTTCCTTCTTCAATATGGGTTTTCTGTTGATGGCGAGATCATCTTTTTTCATTGATTGGGTTTTCAGATCATTTTACTTTCTTTTTTTTATTTGCTTAAGATCATGGGGCTAATGAAGTGATGTATACGATCTTGGGTGTTGGTTTGGCTTTTAAGTTTTATTGTTACACTTTGCAGTTGTATTTATTTTTTCCTAAATCAGAATTTCTGTTTTACTTTTTCCAATTGTTTTTGAGATCAAAGTGTTTGGTTGTGTGTTGCTCTGTGACAATCTAATTCCTTATGTATCAAAGGGCTCATAGTTTCATTGTTTTTGAGATCAAATTGTTTGGCTTTTGTGCTGATCTGTGACAATCTATGTATCTAACGGATCAGAGTTTCCTCTTAGGTTTTTTAATTTACTTCTCTTTCTGCTCTTGCAATAATATGACGTCATTATAATACTATCTATCTTTTAATATTTTAGATAGATTTCTGTTATTTGTTTGTCTTGTTTACTTTTGTATTTCATGTTGTAGAGATGTCACTAGTTGGGACAATTCTACACTTCTCTTCCTCCTTTTATGGTGATATGACTGTCAGGTTATTTTTTTATGTTTTTTGCTGATCACTTATTTGCCATTGCTTTGATACTGTGAAGTTATGAATTTGGTACCTAAGGATAAAGAGGTTTAAGAGTTATTCCTTGTTGAAATTCTGTTGTATGATATGCTTCTTTGTGTGCTCTCTCTTTCTGATGGCAGTTTGTATTCATGGCAGGGGTAATCGATTTTGAATCTTCTCTCTTACGCTGTTATGTATTGTGTCGTATCATAAGGATCCAGGATGAAAAGTTACCTTTATTTTATCTGTGTAGAAATTGATCGTATTTGAAGATGTTCAAGGAACAATTTTCTTTGTGATCTCTGTTTTGTTTTTTTTTTTATATGATTCATACTTTCTTATCCCCTTGCTCCAGTGCCTTAACATCTGAATTTCCTTTTTGAGAATTTTTTCTTGAGTATTTTGCCATGTTATAATGTAGGTATTGTCTGCTTTTCAGCCATGGTAATGTTCTTTTATGTTCTGTTGTGTGCTAGCAAAAGTAATACACTTTGTGAAAGTATTGAGGTGATATTGGACTTCCTTTTTTTATCTTCTTCTGTGCTTATTGATGGACATAATCTGATCGTTCATTACGTTTCCTGAGTATTCATTATGTTCTCTTGAGCAGGTTGTTGAGGTTTCCACCTCTAAAACTGGAAAGCATGGTCATGCAAAGTGTCACTTTGTTGGAATTGATATATTTAACGGTAAAAAGCTTGAGGATATTGTGCCGTCATCACACAACTGCGATGTAAGTAATTCCTTTTATTTATTCACGTTCTTGTTTTTTTTTTTTCTTTTTTCTGTGGATAATTTTTGTTTACTTATGGCCTCATACAATTTAGTGGGTCCATCTTTCCTGCTCTTCTTTCTTTATTTCTTTTTCTAAGTCATATTTCGAGCTCTCTGTTCAATTCTTTTTGGCTTGCAGGTTCCCCATGTTAATCGCACTGACTATCAGCTGATTGACATCTCTGAAGATGGATTTGTAAGTTGAATTCCACATTAAACGTAGTTTTTGTGATCCATTGGTGCTGTCTTCGTGCGCTTTTTTTGATAAGTAATTAAATATAAAAGTCGTAAATGCTTTTTTCTTCTTGGCTTATTGTGAATTTGGTTCAGGCGAGTCTTTTGACTGAAAATGGGAATACCAAGGATGATCTCAGGCTCCCCACCGATGAATCTCTCCATACTCAGGTTAGTGGCAAGTTATTTCCAATGCTGATGGAATGCACTTTCATTTTGAAATTGTGATTTTGTTGATGGGCCTGAATGTTAGCACATGATATGGATCTATTTTTTCATGGGATCATATGATTTGATCTTAGATGTATGAATGCCTCAATGTAGTTGTGTCCTAGATGTCAGGTGTCGTTTTATATCATATAAAAAAAAGCATGTTCCATTTCAAGAAAAAAAGGATGTTTTAGCTGTGTCGGCAAGGGCCATGATTTGTAAAGGAGGGATTTCAGAAGGAGTGGAGGAGGGAGGGAAGGGTTCTTGTAAAGCATGATGTAGTGTACTTGTAGTTTTGTACAATTTACTTCTGAGACATCTTGACATTAGTTCAAAAAGCACCCTTTCAAAATACTCTTGAAGGTTGTCTCTCTTTACTTCTTGTACCCCTATGTGATGAGATGTTTTCCATTGCTAAAACCAATGGTGGATGTCGGGGATTTAACTATATGAAGTTGTTGGATAAGGTTGTGATGAAGAGATGGAATTGGTTGTTGGATGCAATGTTGGAAAGATCGATCCAGGTCGAGTACTCGGTCCAGGCCAGGCCAGGCCGAGTACTTGGCCTGAGTTCGAGTAACTTGTCCCGAGTTGGGTCAATTCTGGTGAAGCCAAAAAGTGTTAGAAGATAACAAAATACCAAAAAAATCCCAAAGAATAGGATAAATATGTTTAAAAGCAAAATTAATCAAAGCACATCTAAAGGAGGTTAAAAAAGTATTGAAATTTTGGATTTTGAAAATATCAATTTTTTTCTGGGATTATTTTAGAAATAATTCAAAAGGAGGGAAAATGTAAAAACAAGAATTAGAAAGAATTAGAAAACCCCTTTTTTAGAAAGAATTACTAAGATAATTTTGTCGGGGATTATCTTCGTCTTTTCTTGGGTAAACCGTACCCAGTTTCTCTCCTGTTCGTCTAGAAAGAATTAGAAAACCCCTTTTTTGGCATTGTTGAACTGAATCATAATGGTTATGTACAGCTAAAGTAGTTGTACTGCCTTATATAATTTTGTCCTTGCAGTGTCATGGGTGTCAAGTTGGCCCGTTCTCCGTCTTATTTATCTGCAAGTTGTCGTGTTCTATGTTTATAGATTTGACATGTTCATACATTTTCAGTGATTTTACCCATGACTTGCAACTAGTGTATCAAAGATCATTTTCACTGCACATGAAGTGTATTACCCGCAACTGATTGTTTCACTCCATGGGTTCTCATAATTATGATGTAATATTTGTACTGATCAAAACATAAATTATACTGCCCTATTTGTGAGTGCTTATGTTTAGTGGAACATGGATTTTTCATGCTCGGTTGCATTGAACTATGTATGACTAGTGATTCAAATATGTTTTTTTTTTATATATTCCAATTGTTCCACTCCACGAGTTATCATAATTATGATATAATTTTTGTACTGATCAAAACAAAAATTATACTACCCTATTTGTGAATGGTTATGTTTAGTGAAAAATGGGTTTTTAATGCTCGATGACATTGAACTGTGTAATTTTTGCCAAGTGATTCGAACCATTTTTTTATTATATATTCCCCAGATTAGAGATGGTTTTGGTGAAGGCAAGGACTTGGTTGTGACTGTTATGAGTGCCATGGGAGAGGAGCAGATCTGCGCTCTGAAGGACATTGGCCCTAAATAAGCACCATCTGTTTGTGTTAAATGGGATCATATTGTGGTAAAAACCCTAATTTTATGTTTGGTTGCTTCTGATATAAATTGTGAGGCCTTAGGGTTTTTTTATATGTGTAACACGAACAGCTGGCACACCATGAGCATCATGAGCTTGCTCTATTATGCCAAGGTTATGGGTTTGTTAGGACCCTTGATGTGCGGATTCTTGGAAGGAACTAAGCCCTTGATTTGATGTGGTGATAGGGTTTTGTTTCTTTCTGCTATGGCTTTGGTATGTTGGGGATCTTGTCTTTGAGCTTCCTTTTGCCACTATGAACTAGAGAACTTATATTCATATGAGATGATACTTGTTTACTTTTCCTAAGGAAAAAGTTTATATAAGGTTGCAACCTTAAAATGTAGAAGTAAAGATGCACCGCAGAAAAGTTTTTTTTAATGTTAAACCCGCTCTAATTGATCATCTCGACATTGAGATGTATGAATATGAAAAAAAAAAAGAGAGATTTTGAGTTCCAGAAATAGTGCATCTGACAACATATTTTCTTAGACCATCTATTTTCAAGATTTTCAAATGGTTACAAATGTTCTGGATTTTAACTATTTTTGGAGTTTAAAATTTTATAAGTAGAAATGAAAATGGATTTTAAGATGATCCTAACAAAAATTTGCGCTAAAATTAGGTGTTATGATAAAATTTGGAGGTGCACCTTGGATTGTTTATGGTTGCACCCTTATAAAAACTACACCCTTTTAAAAATTTTGGGTTTTCCTTTTGTGGGTGTGGTTGAGTGCGTAGTGGTCTCAATTGATTCGGATTTTGGATTCCTTGTCCATGTTTTCTTTGGATTTTTGCCGTCAATGGATTGCGTTGTCCATATTTTTATTTCATTCTGTTTTGGTTATGGCATAGTTCGACCTTGGCGCCTTTCCCTCCCCCACTCTCTCTCAATCCATTGTCCATATTTTGATTTTATTCTGTTTTTGGTTACAGTATAGTTTGACCTAGGTCTTTTTTTGGTTGCAGCATAGCTTGACCTAGGTCTTTCTCTCTCTAATATTGCTTTGTTAGATAATTATCAAGGTCTTGAATAAAATTTAGAGGGTTGAGGCTTGTATAAGGTGCTTACCTTATGCCGTACAAGTAAGGCGCACCTCTAAATTTTGATGAAGGATAGTAGTTCTGGTGTCTTAAGATGGCTTTAAAATCTCTTGTCAACCCTAATTATAAAATTTAAAACTTTAAAAAAGATGTAAATATAAGTACTTCAAAATCTTGAAAATAGATATCTAGGTAATTTATTTCAAGATGCATTGTTTTTAGTACTTTTTTTTTTGTTGTTCTACTATACATGGATCTAGAGGCCGAAATTATCAAATGGCAGACTTTGAAACCCTTTTCTATTAAATTTCTAAGGTGTGCCTTATATAGTACTGGCTGAATTATGTACGTGGCATGTAGAGTAATTGAAATTTTATCAAATAGCATAAAAAATGTGCAAATTCAAAAAATTAAAATTTTTTTGAAATGTGCAAATTCAAAAATTAAAAAAATTTTGAATTGTTTCCTCCACTAAATTTTCTATGAAATTTAGAGTTTCCAAGAGTTGCACTATTCTCTCTTACTACTAATTGTTTGTCTAAAAAAATTCAAAAAAAACAACGCCTCTCTGTCTTTCCAAAGCCACTTTCTAAAACCACATTGAACTCAACCCAAGCCACCTCTCTCGCACACAAAAACTCCACCTACCGAAAAAAAACGCATATCTGTCTTTCTAAAACCACATTGAACTCAACCCAAGCCACTTCTCTCTCACACAGAAACACCACCTACAAATTCTTTGCAGGAAAAAGAATACCTGTTTGGAGGCTCGAGTACAATTGAGTTTCAAGCGGCTAACCATAAATAAAACAAAGGAAAAATATTAATAACAAAAAGCCATAAAAACAAAGAAACAATGATGCATAAAACCATTAATAGTAGTGGATCAAGGAGGAAAAAAGCAAAGCAAAGCGAAAAAAAAAGACGCAGAAAATTAATGTACCTCTTGGATGAGAAATAAGTGTTAGGAAGTACATGATGTGTATAATATACTTTTTCTTAAAACCTATTTTAAGGAGTTTCATGAAAGAAATGGTGAAACCACCAACTATGGTTGGTACAGACCACCTTTTGCCAGTGGTTGGTATACACCACCTTTTGCCAGTGGGTCAGCTTCCATATTAGCATTGGTACACAACATCTTTCGCTCAAAGGATCAACCGGTGAAGATAAAAAGACTTCCATATTAGCATTGGTACACAGCATCTTTCGCTCAAAGGATCAACCGGTGAAGATAAAAAGAATTGTCAATGGGTCAGCTTCCATATTAACCTTGGTACACACCACCTTTTGCTTAAAGGATCAACCGGTGAAGATGAAAAGAATTTCATCAAAGAAGCTGCATAATCTCTAAGGTAGCATCATTTCTCTTTTTGCCCAAACAATGAGAATCAAGAATTTTATTAGCTTTAAGCCTTCTAATAGAGCTCTTCCATCTTAAGGGGGCTTGGATTCCCATTCAAGCTTCTATCGAAGTTTAGCACATCTCTCTCTCTCATGAAAAGGATAACCAAATGGTGAAATTAAAACGTAGGTTTTTACTGATATATTAACCAATTAAAAATAATGAGTCATTTGAAATGAAAGAGTCATGTAAATATAAAAATACACCTTCTCTTCCCGAATGATTCACCCAAAAAAAAAGAGAAAACTTCTCTCTCATTAAACCGAACCGAATATGGGTGCTTGAGGTGTAAGCTCGCATCAGCACGTGAGTTGCCCATACGCAAGGCTATGGCTGTTGGACACCACTCAAAAATATAAACCTAACTAATAGGTTTGGATATTTGCAGCAGCTAAGCTATAAAAAAATATATTGTTTTAAAATACGATAACCTCATTGTATGAAATTCATTTTAGAATTCAAAGGCATATACTTTTGATACGAAAATTCCATAAAATCCTTATGAGCTGCCCTGCCCTGCCCTCTAACCATGTGAAATTAAAAAGAATGTCAAACTAACCATGTGAAATGAGAGAGGAAAGAGAAATCGTAGAGAAAGAGAGGAAAAAGAGAAAATGAAAGGGCCAACCTTGAACGTTGAGCCCAAAGCAACATGCCATGAAACTTTGAAAAAAGTGAATGAAACATTCATCCTGTTTTGCCTGAGCTTTCTTCATCATCTTTAATGAACATCCCCACGCCCTTTTCTCTCTCTCTATACCCTTTGCTTCCCCACATCAAAACACAAAGAAACAACTGTTCCTTTGTTCCCTCAAGTTTGAGTGCTCATGTTCCCTAAGCTTGAGGGATCAAATTAATAATCAAAAGAAATATATTAACATATATAAATATCTTATATTATATAATATTTATAATAATAGATATATACATATCTTATATTATATCATAATAAATATTATATTATATGTTATATATAGTACAAATATAGGTTAATAAAATATATAAAATACATTTTATTATATATATTATATATTTATATTTACATTGTTCATATATATAATATTATTGTATTAAATATATAATATATAATATTATTATATATGATATATATATTTATTATATTATAAGCAAATTAGTAACACAACTTTTTTAGATAATATTATTACTTTTGAGATAAAAAATATAAATATTATAATTACTAATTATATACATCATATATATTTATTATATTATAAGCAAATTAGTAACCCAACTTTTTTAGATAATATTATTACTTTTGAGATAAAAAATATAAATATTATAATTACTAATTATATATATGATATATATTTATGGGAAAATTGCTTTCTAATATATTGCATGACTCAATAGAACATAAAATAACTAAATATACAAATATTATATAATATTGCATAAATATTAAAATAATAACAATACATGATATAATAAATCTATACTATATAGGATTATATTGAATCAGCAGAAGTATTTCAAATACTGTCTATATGTTTATTATATTTGAATCATACTACAAAATTAATTGTAATAAAATATTATATCTTATTACTTACGCAAAATAATTATAACTATTTAAAATTATAACTAAAAATTATAGCTCTCTCCAAAATTAGCACGCACAAATTTTAGGAGGCAGCTCCTAAAATTAGAATGCACAAACTTTAGGGGGCTTCTTGTAGCGCCTAAGACATCTATTGGAATAGAGGAATAGATTATCATAAAGGAAGATGTAATTTTTATTTAAAATTAAAAAGAACATACCCATTTAAGAAAGATAAATATTCAATTATCTCTCTCTCTTTGATTTTCTCTCTATCTCATTCTCTCATGTACTCATATCTCTCTCTTCCCAAAATATGGAAATCTATTTTTATCCTCGATTTTTTCTATCTATCTTTATATTATAATTTCCTCCCTGTGTACTCTCTCCCTTTCTCCATATTCTCCTCGCAGCAGGGGCCTTTGGAAGATGATTTTCCTCCCTATTCAATATCTTTTTGGTGCCATCACTTTCTTATACTTCATTCCCATTCTATTTTCCAATCGTCCTCCTAGGTTGCTTCATCTCCTCCTCTCCCTTTTCACTGCTCAAAGACTCTGCTCTCCAAAAGGTGCTGAGAAATTTTCGGATGCGGCGAACAAGAGTGAAGGGGTAAACAGAACCCTCAGAAAGAAAAAAAGTGTAACGGAAATCGGAGCGATGAACCGCTGAGGCCAAGGCTGGTTTGGAAGATGATCTGTTGTGACTGCAATGCTTTCTAATAGGTTTTGAGAAACAGTCGGATGGGGCCCCGGAAAATAGAAATTTGATCTTTGATCCACTAGCCATTGCCAAGGTTCTATGTAGTCATGTCGAAAATAGAAATTTGATAATTGATCCACTAGCCATTGCCAAGGTTCATAGTTATGTTGAAGCTAATGTACTGTGGTTTCAAAGGTTTCAAAGAGGTGTTGAGGTGTTATCAGATTGGGCCAATAGTGAAAGTTTAAATGATAAATTGAAGGTTAAGCGACTAGCCATGATTGAATACAGTGTGGATTCAATGAGATCAAATATGGAGGTTCTTGTTAATGTCTTTCAGAATCTCGAAGCGCAAGGTTCTCCGATGGATGATCAGATATCTATCTTTTTTTCTCATATCGAGAATTTTAGTATGGAATGAATGTAACAGGATTCACCAAGTCATCTATGGTGTTGGAGCTCCTTCCTTTTGTGAGAAATACACTGAAAGCGTTGAGTTATGCCCAATTTGCTATGAAGAAACAAATGAGAATGAGAAACGCTTCAAGTTTATGCTGCGATGCCCGACATGTCGGTCCTCAAATTGCAAACCAGCCCTATGCCAAATTCGCTGATTATCTGGTAGCGATTTATGTGTCGAACTCTTCCAATGAACTCATATTTTTTTTTTTTATAAAGAGATCATTTCCCTTAAACGATTCAAACCCTCGTTTATTAGTTGAGATGTTGTGCAATGAGTTCCTGCCTTTTGCAATGCCATCACGGTATTTTAAGTGCCGTGGTGCCTCGGAAACATTAGGACCATCATGGCATCTATTCTACTATGATGTATTATAGTAAATGTCATCACGGTATTTTAAGTGCCATGATGCTTGTAAATAAAACATTAAGACCATCACGGTATTAAATCTATCATGATGTTGTTAAGTCTACTATGATGCATTTACTGTAATATGATTACCGTAAAGTTTATTTTGGTTCATGAAGGCTATTTTGGTTTTAAAAAAATAAGAAAGTGAAAAAAATGGGTATGGACGAGATTTTGGAAAATATGTGATTTATTTTTAATAAGCAAAAAATTAAGGTATATTTTTTATAATTTCCCTATATCTTTTAATCCCCAAGACCAACTTTACTTTATTTGACCCCACATTTTATCCCAAACAAAAGTCAAAAAAAAAAAAAATCATTTTCTATTCTTTTCTAACCCTCTCACCCTCTATCTTCTAGATTTTTCTTCTTCTTCTTTTTTACTTATTTTGCGGAGTTTTATTTTGGGGAGATTAGAAAAGAATAGCAAATAATGTTTTCTACTTTTTTACTTATTTTGCGGAGTTTTATTTTGGGGAGATTAGAAAAGAATAGCAAATAATGTTTTCTACTTTTATTTGAGCAAAAAATGTGAGTTAAAAAAGGATAAATTTGGTCTAGGGGGCCAGCAAGAAATCTCTATACTGCCATATTTGAGAAATAGATCCTAAAAAGAAATATATGGTGATATTTTCCCTTGAAATAATCTCTTTGAAAATTTGAACGTTACATTCATAATTGTTTTTTATGTTATTTTGTTTTTATCAAAATTATCCTTACTTTGGATTGCCAAATTTGAAATTTCCACATAAAATTCATTGCCTCCAGCAAGCAAGGCCACACTGCAAGCCTGTAGGCTTTGTAGAATTTGTTTGACCCTAAAAGTCGCGCACACTCCCTATTTATCCTAATAATCATTCTAAAAAACTAAAATTCAATTTGCACTTTAGATATAGTCAAAATGAATCCCTTGCAACAATAAATCTAGACATCCATTTGGTAAAATTTCAAGATATAGAATTTAAGGAATTCAAAATCATTTATTTCTTTCTCAACCTTGTTCATCTAATATAAAACTTATCTAAGAAATTTGGAAAAGAAAAAAGTTTTAATAAGGCTTAGGCATCTCAATTGATCAAAATACCCCTAACAA
>NW_006500327.1:3977567-3994336 GCF_000471905.2 Amborella trichopoda
TTTTTTTTTTTGTAATTTTTTACGATTGTTACATGAATCATCTTCATATAATTCGCTACCCAATACATTTTAATTACACGAAGTAGACTACAAGATTGAAGAAACAAAGGAACAATGCCTAAGAGGATTTGGTTTCAGGAGAGTTGCCATAGATATAGCATCCAAACCCCCAAACTGTCAAAACCAGTGAAAGGATCTTGAAACCACTCATGGGGTCATGAAAAACCACAACGGCTGCCACGCTAGTGAGAGGAACTCGCACTGCATTAAGAACTCCAGCCATTACAGTTGATGTAAGAAAAAGAACAGCAGTTCCACCAAGAACCCCTAATTGAAATGTAATGGCACCCCATAAAAGCACCATGATATATGAGACCTCTCCATTCTTAAAAGTTCTTGCCGCTTTTCTCATCGCTTTGAAATCATTGTTCAAAACCACCCCAATAGTAGTAAACACAAACCCAAAGAACGAGACCATGACCTGCTGCTCGAGCACCACATGGAAGGACCTTCTCCCCATTAACTTAACAAAAACCAGCTCTGATAGAGCAAAGATGAGGCCATGAAGGGCTGAACCCAATATGTCCCATAAGAAGCCTAAGGCATATTGGCCTTTACTGACACCCGGAGGCCTATCCGAGCTTGAGTCCAGTGCTATGATAACTGCTCCAGCCATGATTATCACTATTGAATTGATAGTTGAGAGGTTCAGCTTGTTCTTCACCAATAAGTAACCGAAAATTGCAGAGAAAGCAAGAGAAGTTGAAGAAAGGAGAGAGGCTGTAGAGGCTGGGAGGTAAGAGAAGGCCCAAGCAAACATGAGGTTATCGGCAGCACTGAGAAATCCGAGTCCAATGTAAGAGAGAGAAAGCTTTAGAGAGAGAGGGGTTGGCGAAATATTGGGCCTCAGGTAGAGAGGGAGGAGGAAGAGAGAGGTTAGAGGCCACCCTGCCACTGCGACCCAAGAGAGTATCCACCGGCTGGTGCCTCCATTGGAGTAGTAGAGGCGAGAGAGGAGGGTCGAAGCAGGGAAGGCAACAAGCATGGCAAGGCTACTTAAGAGTAGCAGTATCCAATGGTGTATTGGTTTCTTGTTATATGCATTCCAAATAGAGGCTTGGAGTTTGTGAATTCTTCCATGAATATTTGAGAGAGAACTTGGTGCCTGTTGGTGTTGTGTAGTCCCTGAAGAAAGTACTGGAAATTATGAAAAGGAAAAACTTAGAAGAAATGAATTTCAAATACTTGGAACTCAAAAAGCATGATGAATATCAATCTCACAACGTCCGATGGAAAGAACATAGGTGATCATGAAACTATTCGTGTGGTCCAATTATGGAAAATGTTTGTATAAGGTTGCGACCTTAAAATGCAGAATTAGAGATACAACTCAAAGATCCATTGGAAAAGGTGGTTTAATGTTGAAAAACCCTATCATCTCGACATCGAGAGGTATGAATATGAAAGAAAAAAGAATTTTGAATCCCAAAAACAATGCATCTTGCAACACATTATCTAGATCGTCCATTTTCAAGATTTTTATTTGTTTATAGATCTACTTGATTTTAACCATTATTTAAATTTAAAATTTTATAATTAGATATAAAAATAGTTTTTCAGATTATCCTAAGAATTTTTTACACTAAAGTTATTATAAAATTTGTAGGTGCACCTTGATTGGGTTGTCTAAAGTTGCAATGTTATAGAACACAATATGCAAGTTTTTCTCTCAGAGTTTGGAAAAGGTCATGGATCATATTTTACAATCTCTATAGAATTGGTTATCTGACACCTGAGGGTTGGGGAGTTCTTTAAACTGACATTTTTGTCAATCTGAAAAATCTTGTAAATTCCTTTTTTATCACGACCTGTCTCACTAGTATCTGGAAACCACCTCCTAAAAACTACCTCAAGGTTAATTTTGATGGCAGATCTCTTGATAAGCCGGGTCTGGCAAGTATTGGTGGGCTTCTACATGATAGCTCAGGATTGGTCCTTTGCTCTTTCTCTAGTCCATGTGGCTTTACGACTATCAATCAAGCTGAAATGTGCGCTTTACTACAAGGACTACAAATTACACTTGATAAGGGGTTGCCATGGAGATATCTTCATTGCGGGGGACTTCTTGAATGTTCTTAAATGGTGTAGGAGAGAGCAAAGAGGCATTTGATCCTTATTTTACCCCTTAGATTAAAATTCAGGATCTTTGTGCTCTTCCTAACATGGGGATTTTTTTTGGTCACACCTTTAGAGAACGACCTGGCTAAAAGTGGTGTTTATCTTCACTCTCTGCAGCTCTCTGACGCTCTAATGTAATTCTTTTGTAACCATGTTTTTTAAGTATCTTTTTAATAATAAAAACACATAACATTTGTCAAAAAAAAAAAAAAGACAAAAAAAATATTACAACGTCATAGAAACCGCACCCTTTAATTACTAACGCATGTGCAAAGAGATTTTTTTTTCTTGAAGGACCTTAAATTCGGAAATGGAAAACTCAAGTAAGAGAGAGAGATATGATGACGTTTTCTTGTAAAAGAAACACGAGGTGATATTTTCATGGATATCGGGGAGAGAGAAAGAGATGATGAGCCGTCATAGGAAACAGATTTGGAAAATCTGAAACTAATATAACCATTTGTACAAGGTATAGTACAACTACAACATCCACATCATGTGGACATTGAAAGGGTGCACTAAGTATTCTTCAATAATTCAAATTGTAAGGAAAATAAGGATGTTCATAATTTAATAGAAAAAGTTTACATAAGGTTGCAACTTGTAATTTTAAATGTAGAATTACATATGCATCTAAAAAATCTATCGGAAAATGTTGTTTTAATGTTGAAAAATCCTCTAATTGATCATCTCAACAACGAGATATAGGAATATAAAAAAAAAAGGATTTTGAGTCCAAAAAATAATGCATGTTGTGACACATTATTTAGACCTTACATTTTCAAGATTTTCATATGTTTATAAATCTACTTGATTTTAACTATTTTTGGAGTTTAAAATTTTATAATTAGATATGAAAGTCGATTTTGAGATAACCCTATGAAATTTTTACACCAAAATTACATGTTATGATAAAATTTGGAGGTGCGTCTTAATTGGATTGTTTAAGGTTGCAATCTTATAGAACCCACACCCTAGTTTAATATAGTATCTAATTTTATTTTATTTTTTTAATAGTCTTAGTAGGACTAGAAAGACAGTTAATGTAAAACTCTGCCAAAACTATCCATGGATCATGCATCTACGTTATCTACTTATGCTAGGATGTTCCTCGTAAGCGACGCGCTGTAGCAGAATCTGGGTACAATAAAAAATGAGCAAGGGTTAGCTAGGGCATTCCCTTGAAGCGACCTCTTGCAACGCCACCCAATTCACGATAAAAAATAAGCAAAGGATCCCACGATAATCCAGACAAACTTGGGTAAAGAAGCTAGTCCAAGATCATAGGATTTATCTAATCACATGAAATGTAAGAACACCTAGGTAAGAGTATGAAGTTAGTGGACAGAATGGTATGAATGAGCTACTTGCATGGTCAAACCGGTAAACAGGTGGTTTAAAAAAAAAAACACATGGTCAAACTTTGGTTAAATTAGCTCCAAATAGTCATTTGAGGGTCCATAACTTTAATCTAAGGTCCCTCAAAAGTTTCCTCCAAAAATTAGGTCAATTCGATATAGGATGACCAAGATATAAGCCTACAAAGTTGAAGACCATTGAAGGAGCATAGTGGGGTCCAAATCGACCCCAAATTTACAAAGAAACCATGAGAAAACCTTGGCCAAATGACATGAAATTTTTATAGAATAGAGCACACTATTCCAAATAGCTTAAGTACCAAATTTGAGTTAATCCGACTGGGTGTGGCAATGGACCCCGACCCAGGAACCCACTGGGTATACCCAAATAGGTCCGGGTATGGGTCGAACATTTGGACCTGGCCGGTTGGGTCCAGGTCCAAAACCTAGACCCGAACATTATTTGGGTCTGGGTCTAGGTTCGATCCCATACCCGTAAACTGTTGGAGATAGAATACATCAAGCCCTAATCGTATGGGTATATTAAGGATCATATACAATAAACATTCATAATCATATGTAACTATTAACCGACAAACTTTGGTCAAATCAGCTCCAAATGGTCATTTCCGGGTTCATAACTTTAATCTATGGTCAAATTAGCTCCAAATGGTCATTTCCGGGTTCATAACTTTAATCTAAGGTCCCTCAAAAGTTTCCTCCAAAAATTAGGTCAATTCGACATACGATGACCAAGATATAAGCCTACAAAGTTGAAAACCATTGAGGGAGTATAGTGGGGTCCAAATCGACCCCAAATTTACAAAGAAACCATGAGAAATCCCTAGCCAAATGACATGAACTTTTATAGAACAGAATGCACTATTCCAAATAGCTTAAGCACCAAATTTGAGTTGATCCGACAAGGGGTGACAATGGACCCCGACCTGACCCAGGACCCACCGAGTATACCCGAACAAGTTCGGGTATGGGTCGAACATTTAGACCTGGTGGGTCAGGTCTGGATTCAAAACCTGGACCCGAACATTATTTGGGTCTAGGTCTAGGTTTGATCCCATACGCGTAAATTGTTGGATATAAAATACTTCAAGCCCTATTCGTTTGGATATATTAAAGATCATATACGTTAAACATTCATAATCATCTTTAGCTATTAACTGACAAATAAGATGGCTTGAAATCTAATGGCGGCTTGTGACCTTGTTGCCAATAATTTGGGTATATGATGGTAAAGAAAAGGCAAAAAAAAAAAAAGAGCTCATAGTGAGAGTGGCAATGGATTCGATCAGACCTAGGACTCAACGGGTACGAGTATGGGTCCAACTTTTAGACCTGACGGGTTTGGTCCGGGTCCAAAACCTGGACCCGAATACATTTGGGTTTGGGTCCGGGTTCAGCCGGACCCGACCCATTGCCACCCCTAGATCTGACTTCAGGAAGAGCCATTTTAGAAGAAGGTTTGGGCGGACCATTGAGGGACCACCAGTTTTTAGAAGAAAATACTACACGGGAGGCATGCACTAGCAGTGAGGAACAATTGCCAACATCATGATGAACGTCTTGGCCTCAAAGATTTAATTATATTTCAACGAAATGAGCTCAGTTTTTGATATGTTGTTCCCTTTCATAAGAGCTTTCAGTCCATATAAATATCAACAAGGTATCTAACACGGATCATAGGAAGATCGAAAGAAAATGCATGGGCTTAAGAGTGGTTTCATGTGCATCAGTTACTATGACCTTGATCAACCTCATATCTCATGATTCGTGCATATTTTGAGTTTAAATTTTGCATATATCATCTTCACTCAACCTGTAAACATCTATATAATTTGTTGGAAGGTTTAAAACCAAATTGGGAGTTGGAGCGAGTTGCCCTATGGAGACTCATGATTAGGGAAAAAAAAAAGAAGGGAAAATTGCATAGATATTCGTTATATTTTGCGTTATTACGAATGTATCGAATAGTTTCTGTTATTACATGTCTGTCCGTTTTTTACCTTTCGTAACGTGAATTTAAAAAAAAGATGGCTTTATCCTTTTTCGGGTGTTGAACAACCGAGTTGAAGGGTTTTTCAGAACTCAATGTATTTTCGATTGTTGAACAATATCAGTCACATTTCAGAAAGCTTGCATTGCCAACATCCGAAAATATGACTACGAAATTCCAAAAACCATAAAGAGGGTAAAGTCGTATTTTTAAAAAAATTATGTTAAAAGTTGTAAAAAACAGACAGACATATAATAATAGAAACTATTTGGTACATCTGGAATATCACAAAGTATAACGGATATGTATGTAATTTTCCCAAAAAAAAAATGCCAAAAGAAATTCTACTCTCGTGGGAGTAGAATGTTCATTTAAATCCCACTTTGAATTGACTTCACGACCCCAAAATTTAATCTGTTCAACCATAAATTAATCTCAACAAAAGAGACTCTAATTCTACCCTCTATTCACTAAAAAAAAAGATTCTCGAGAATGTATAGATATTATTTCATTTTTAGATAGTGAGATCTAAGTGTTAGAAAACTAAAATATTAATTTTTTTTAAGAATAATCATATGCTAACTATTAAATGGTTCGCAAAATATTTGAACGGAAAAAAAACTCCTAAATACTTATTATGACTGAGGGAGTAGAACTACACTATGCTCTCTCGGGACCATAGTACACGTGCTCAAGAAAAATTACACATTCCCTTCATTTTTCATTTCGGGTAAACTTTCTATGCTTTCCTACCACATAAAACTTATATACTTCTCCTTATCCAACCGTCCATTCTGAATGGAGGGCTAAGATTGTCTCAATCACAATGTCACGTCTCCACACTATTTTATATTTAATTTTCTTCTATAAACTATTTTGACAGTAAATTTTGTACGTCCAATCCTCTTTTAGACTCGCACTAGCAAAAAATATAAAAAAAATATTTTCAATCAAATAAGATGACTAAAATACCCCTAAAAGTTTCACAGGATACATTATATTTTATCAAATAATTATTTAAAATATTTTTTATAGGTGCATCCCAATGAAAAGATGGCACGTACAAATTTCATATTCATACAATTTGCATAAAAAAAACTAAAGATACAATAATTTGAGATGTCGAATTTACGATCAAACGATGAATGACTCTTTTGATCAAAATTGAACGGCTGGATGGCAAAGAAAGCGTAAATCTTTTATGGTGCAGGTAAAGTATAGAAACCTTTCATTTTCTTAACTAATGGGCTAATATGTCTTTAAAGAAAAAAAACATGGCACTATTGATAAGCTATAACGAACCACTAGGATCTCTGAACCTACCCGTTACTGGAAATGACAAAAATACCCTTCAGCCCTGCCATTTGCATGATCTCCGATGTTTCCTGTCACTGATATAAAATCCTATATTTCAATGGAAAATTACGTAATTTCCCTAATAAAAAAGAAACGAAGCGGAATAAAAATCCCAATTTCAAATTTCTTTAAAGCTCTGTTTTTTAACAATAATTCCATCAAAGCAGCATTCAAAACATGGGAATTAAAAGAATTTTTTTTTTAAAAAAAGAATTATAACATAAAACACCCAATACTGAGAAAGAGTTATCGCTGATTTCAGGGACTATAATGAACTGAAATTACATAGAATTCACACAAGACATGTAAAATACTTTTCTAGGTTTTTTTTTGCTTCATAATCAATAGCTGGAAATTTTCAAGAAACTGATGAAGTCGCCACAAAGCACAGAAGCAAAAAATTAAAATAAAACACCAAGAAAAAAATTTGATAAGTTTGAGAAAGTAATTACCTGAACTTTGGTGTGCATCGTTGTCCATGAGAGACGATGCCTACCTCTCTGCACACCAATGGAAACCAAACGCATTATGGTACTTAGAACCCCCGATTAGTTCTGACAAAAAATTATGTACCCTTGATGTCTCCATTTATATCGGAAATGCCACTGCTTTAATCATTACTTAGTTTGGGTAATGTAAGCTTTGAAATTTTGACATGTACGACATATAGTATAGAAACAAGCCTAGTTTTTTCTTTTTGTGGTACACCGTCAATTGCCATGATGGACGGTGCCAGTGGTCACCAATGGACGGTGGACACATCATATACAAATTAAAAATTACTCGCCATCATCATCATCATCATCACAATAGCTACAAATAGTATCAAAAAATATGGTTTCATTATTGAAAATATTTGTGGTAGCCTTAAAATTTAAAGTTTCAAATATATTCTAAATCGAACGAATCTATAAAAACTTGAAAATATATGTGGTAGCTTTAAAATTTAAAGTTTCAAATATATTCTAAATCGAACAAATCTATAACAACTTGAAAATCTTAATAATTGGCGGTTCAAAAATTCGTTATAAAAAACACCATTTTCAAAACGTGAAATCTTTTTTTTTTTTTTTCACGTCCATGCATATTGAGTTGGGCACTAATTTTTTTTCTCACTTACATGCATATTTAGTTGGGCACTATTTTTTTTTTCTCACGTGCATGCATATTGAGTTGGGCACTATTTTTTTTTCGCACGTGCATGCATATTTAAGCATTAAAACAACTTCTAGTAAACTTTTTGAGTTGGGCACTAATTTAATTGTTTAGAGTCTTAGCTCTATATAAACTTTTCCATTACAAAAAGATATTTGTGATATGGTTTGACTTGAACCATTGGGCATAGGTCTAAATTTAGTTAGGTTATTTAAAAGGGTGTGGTTTATACAAGGTGGTAACTTTACATTGTTTATTTTATTTGGATAAATTTATTAAAAATTGTCTGAAGGTGACATATCTTTTTTATATAATATCAAATCTATATTGTTCAAATAAAATAGATAGTGTGGACGAATGTTATCAAATTCTTTTCGCTTCAACTGAAGAGGCCGAAGCCTTTGGATTTTAAGCATAAACCGAAGTGAAAAGAAGCGTGGTGTTGCCGTTTCAGTCAGATTCAAGTCTCTTTGGGTCTGCTTCGGCCGAAACTTCGGGCTGCTTCAGCTAGAAAATAAATACCTATATAAAAGTATTTTTTTTATTTTTTTCCATTATTTTTATATATATTATATATAAATATGTAATTTATTTATATTAAATTTAAAAAAATCCAAAGTATTCCCCCGAATTGGCCGAAACGTCGAATTACTTCATTTTTCTCATTAAACCGTTATTTTTCTCATTAAACCGAAAAAAACTCTGAAGTGAATATGACAACATTGGTATAGACTACTGCAACATTACTTCAAACAAGTAACTTTGAAACTTTATATAAACCCTTTCCTATTTAACAAAAAGAACTTTGGCATAGAAAGGAAGATTATATTATTTTTTTAAAATTAAATGACTTGCACAAATTAAAATGGGAAGTGAAAAAGTTTTCGATGACAACTAACCCTAAAAGCGAATCTTCCTTTTCCTTTTTGGTTAAAGAATTTGAAATGAAAAAAAGAAAGGCCAACATTTAGTCAGCAAGAAAAAGTGATTTGGTCGGCAGAAACTTAGAAACATAATGGTTACTGATTTTATATTATATAAACGAAGATTCTAAGACACAACAAGAATAAGAAAGACGCATAAATGAAAGATGAGAAGAGCAGGAGTAACGAATGAAAATGAAAACCCATCAAAATCTAAAGAATTGGAAAAAATAAATAAAAACTAGATAAACGAAAGGGATTAGATTTTTTTATTTTTATTTTTGTTGGGTAATTTAGTGGGAAAGACAAGCCCTGCTTTTTTTTGAAGGTGTCCAAGGGTGGTGTCAACAGGATTGCAAACCATAACGTGTTAAATAGATATGAGGGTGCCTCCGCCACAACCCCCCTTTCGTATGAAAGGGATTGGACATGAACGACACGCAAGAAGGTATAGAAATTTACAAAGCGCACCGAGTTAAATTATGGAATGATATTTTGGTCTATATTTTTAAAAAATTTATAGCAAGTTTTTTTTTTTTATGTTTTTATGTTTTATTATCTTTTTTTCATTTTTTTCGTGGTTCGCTGTTGCAAACCGCTTTATTTTGTTCTATTTTTTGGCGTTTGTGGGGCAATCTAATTGATAAGATATTGGACTACCCCTTTTTTTTAGTCCGATAATAGGGACATCAAATTGCCCTACAATCTAATCTATTCTTTTGTATGTGTTGGTCCGATGTTCTAGTTTTTTTTTTTTTTTTTAAGTGTAGTGGTCCAATGATTGAAACATCATACTGTTTTTAATTTATAGAAAAGTAAATCATACTATTTTTAATTATAGAAAAAAAGAAAAGTTGACATCACATCACCCTAAACTTGAAAAAATTTCCAAGCATGGAAGTGGCCTGAAATTTTTGAAGTATTAACCAAACAATGATTGCATAAGTTTAACCGGGTAGGTACGCATATTTATCAAGGACGTAAAACCAACATTGTCATATTCGCTTCGGAGTCTTTTTCAGTTTTGGTGAAAAAAATGAAGCAATTCGGTGCTTCGGCCGATTCGGGAAAAGACTTCCGACTTTTGTCTTTTAATATTTATATAAAATATATATAAATGATTGAATTTTTTTAAAAAAGAGTAATAAAATTTAAATTTTTTAAAAAATACTTTTATAATAGGCATTTCTTTTTTAATCGAAGCAGCTCCGAATCTGACTAAAGCACCAGCACTACCACCCTTCTCTTCGCTTAGGTTTATGCTTAAAATCCGAAAGCTTCGGTCGACGCGAAACAAATTGGATAACATTCCATAAATCACATATAACATTGACCTTATGTAAATGCTAAAAAAAAAAAACAAAAAAAAAAACTTTGTGAAGGTCCACAAGTTAGGGTTGATGGAGAACGGGGGTAAAAGTTCGATGGTGGAGGACAGAAAGAAACATACAATTCACGTTACATGACTCTTTGTTGAGAGAGAGAGTGTGTGTGATTAAAAAAGTTAGGAGTGACCCGAACGTGTTCTTTCAAGTAGAAACTTTATGAACAAACTAAAAGAGTATAGACATCTAGGCCTGCCAATGGGCCAATGGGCCTGCAGCCTGGGAAAACATTGACACTCTAAGATTGAATAGATATTACACAATTTTAAAGCAATTGGATTTAAGTGTTTAGATACTCAAATTTTTTTTTTTTTTTTTTGTTGAAAAGACTTATCTAGCCGTTCTGAATTGCGCCCCAAAATTTTAGTTAGAGAAAATGGTTATTTACTCGAGAGAGTAAATATACAGTTTGCTTTAAGGGAGCACACCTGCATGGGCGTATCAGTTATTTTGTAAATTCAGCTCAACTTGAAAAAGAATAGAATAAGTTTGTAGGTAGCGCTTTACCATTCAACGACCAAAACCTAACCTTCTGTGCTTTTCCAACCACATGCCCCATTATATATTCAGTGTAGGTATTCTTTTGTGATAGAGAAATATTTTTTTGTTTCTTGTGTAATAGAGAAATATGTTTTTGCGTTTTCTTTGGTAATTTTGAGTTGATTTCTTAGGAAAATGTTTTGGTAGGACTGCGGCTCTATCAAAACAAACAAAGCCTCACCTCATAACTCATTGAAAATTACAATTTAAGCATTAGAAAATCCTTATATCAATCATCTTGGCCTGAACATTATGATTGTGGAAAAAAATATAGGATTTCAAGCTCTAAAAATAGTGTATATTTTAACAAATTATCTAGATTGTCCATTTCGTCTTAAAAATAAGTGTTCGTAGATCCGCAATATCTGTACCATTTTTTCTATTTTCAAATATCATTGTTGGTGTTGGAAATTGATTTTAGAGCCATCATGGAGATTTTCGTTGCCGAAAGTGCTTTCTGGACAAGGACTTGAGGTGAGGGTTTATTTTGTTTTCATAAAGCCTAGGCCTTATAGAAACCTCATCATTTTGTTTATTAGATAATTTTGGGTTGATTTGTTGCACAAATTTCTGATTGATGGAACAAAAGGAAAAAAAAGATTATTACCCCAGCGAATATCTTAAAATTATTTTTTTATTTTCTTTGCTTAGTGTCAAGGAAGGGTAAATACCATTAAACCATATCTTATAGTCTAAAATTTTAATAGTAGGGAAATTTCCTAAATGACCATTCACCTTGTTTCCTTCATATGCCAATTTAATTATCATCTCATGTTTTAGAGTTCATTATCATCATCATCATTAGAGCTTTTTTCCAATTATTTGGGGCCAACTACGCTTCAACACATCCTAACCCCTGGTAAAAGAGATGGGTTTGTGTTGGATAGGCAGCCAACATAAAACTTTGCCAAAATATTTCATGAATCTTGAATCTACGTCATCTGCTTTAGAATTATACGAAGCTAAATTATAAAGATCAAGGTAATTAAACTACATATATATATTCCTTATCTTTAGCAAGAGGTCAGGTAAACCGACTGAAGCTTGAAACTTCTTCAGTTTGAGGCGAGAGCAGTGATCCCTATTCACCATGATCAAGAGCTTTCATTCCTCCTTACAGGAGAAGCTTCTACACATTCCTCTTCTACCAATGTGAATGGGGGGCGTCACCCCTTATTTGTGCATCCAATTCAAGCCTAGCCTTAACGCTGTCAGTTTAGTGAGTGAGGCATATCACCCTAGTGAGAATGAGAGAAAATAAGAGATCCGGCTATAAATCCTATAGCCCATGGTCCTTATCAGTGAAAATACTCCATAAATCTATAGTCCCTTCTTCACCCTCTTTAACCACAAGGAGTCCATCATATCCAAGCTTTCTTCCAGCATTAATGGAGCGTCATAGAGCCTTAATGCTACTGAAATCTGAATCCTAATTCCATTTTACATCAAGTTATTCTAGTCTTCTTGACCTTTAAGACTTAAGAACTTTGTAGATTATAACATGCTATGATCATATAATGGCACATGGTCTACCCTTTTTTCCTACACCACACGCCATCCATTTGTGGTTATTAAGACCCCATTACCTTGCTATAATTTGTTTTATAAAATCAGCCAGGTAAGTTTTGTTTTCATGAGCATCATGGTCAAATTCCATGTCATATGATAGTCCATAACATGCCACATAGCCTAGTTTCCATTTCTATGATCTACGCCATCTATTTGTGAGATTTTGACATCCACAGCAATATAATGTGAATTACATAATATTCGTGGTCAATTATTATTCCGTATACTCATGATCTCATTCCTTACTTGCCTACTAGATCACGGTCATCTTTTATATGCATATTGATCTATTCGTCCAAAGTAACCTATTACTTTGTGAGATTGCTCTCTTATTTGGCTTTCCATACTTTGAAAAGTGTGGAGTCCGAGATCCCTGTGTTTTTGAAGGCGGAGATCAAATTTTGGGTGTATTAGTCTTGAGAGGTTGACATTGAGTATAAATCATCATCATCAAAGCCTTTTATCAATTAATTAGGGTCGACTACACAAATCTTGGTCCACATTCTATTTTGTCAAAGGTTGTATCCTTAGTGAGGCCATAAATCCTCATATATTTTATCACTATTTATAACTGTGTCCTTTTGGGACCATCCCTTACCCTTTTTGAGTTTTTCATTTGAACTAACTCGCATCTCTTAACATGTGGTGTTCGGGGTATGCACAGCATATGATCAACCCACCTAAATCTACTTTATTTCATCTTCTTGATTATTAGAGTTATACCTAAGTTCTCTCGAATGTGTTCATTTTGAATTCTATCATTTCTTGTCCTACCACTTATCCATCTCAACATCCTCATCAGCTACACCTATCCTATTGGTATGTTATTTCTCGACAGCCCACATTCCGCCTCATAAAGCAAAACTGGTCTCACAATTGTCCTGTAGAAATTTTTATTTAGCTTAATTGGTATGCAATGGTCATAAAAATCTGGTTGCACATCTTCACTTCACGCACCCAGCTTTAATTTTATATGTGATGTCTTTCTCAATTTCTCCATTTTTCTAAAATTAATTCTCCAAAAATTATGTTAGAGTTATTCCATATCGGTTTTGTGAAGCGAAGGAAAGCAAGTGTGTTGAATCCTTGATGTATTTGAAAGTGTATGCCATGTAATGAAATTGAATAATGCATAATTTCATAGTGCACACACTTTCTTGCATGCAATGCTTTCTTAACTAGTTTAGTTGAATGGAAATTGTGTGTGGGCAATGAGATCTTTTCCTCTTTTATTTTGAGTTGTAAAAGTGCCTTTGAAGTGGTGACAATAGTTCCACATTGCTATACTTTTGATATTATATGTGCATTTTTTTTTATGCATACTAGCCCCTCTTAATACATTTTTTAAAAAGTATACTCCAAGGGCCTAGTTCATATATCTAACACTAGTAGACTTGGATTCATTGAAATCGGATATCCAATGGCCATCGCTATATCTTCTAAGTTAGATGGTTTGCCCAAATAACGTATTCAATATTCCATGGTCCTTCTAAAATATCATAAGATCCTATTTGCCGCATTCCAAATGTTCTTGACCTAAACCTACTTTTACCCATCCATAAGCAAATATATGTTGGTCAAGAGTAAACATTGTATACATCATACGTTTATAATTCTTGGTCTAAGAAGGGTGAAGACTTTTCCTTAACTCATTTCAAGTCTGGGTAACGGCAGTAGAGTGTATTAGGTAGGCAGCCAACGTAAAATTTTGTCAAAACTTATCATGAATCTAGAACATAAGAGACCCAAAATAGAATAACAAACTAAGATTGGTGTAACCAATTCTAATTAGTTAAAAAAAAGCTTCGATGAAGGTGTTTATTATTCTGACATTACCTAATAAGACATTGAACTATTAATGTTCCTTCTTAATTGAATATGAGGATCATTGGAGGTGGGTGTTGGATTACACTTAAAAGAGGACAAACACCTTGAGGACTTTCTTTATACAGTATGATTTGGTTAAGGCATAACCACCCGATTTTTTTGAACAGCTTGATATGAAGAATCATGCGCCGGCTTCTCTTAGTCCTTATTATATTTACAGTACCATATGTTTTCAGCATCTTCAATGTATGTAGAATTACTACCAAAGTATAGTAATATCATCAACATCTAGGTATATAAGCATGACAACACCATCGACCACTTTGGCATAAAGTACAAATGTCAGATCGATCACCAGAAAATCCATGAGTAAAATGACTATATCAAATTTTTTATGTCATTATTTAGGTGCTTCAATCATTACAAAGACTTCACAAGTTTCTAAGCCTTGTATTATGTCCTCTTCAGACTAGTCATTCAAGTTGTTCTACATATATTTCTTCATTCAGTTGACCTTTTAGAAATGTTATCTTAATATCCTCCTTGTAAATCTCAAGATATTATGCAGAGACCGAGGCAATGAATACCCAAATGTTAATCATTCTATCCACTAATGCATAGGCATTGTAAGAAAATTTTCCTATATTTCCAAAATTCCTATGATTTGATATTAGACTTTGAATATGGTGATCCATCTTGTATCTTTGGCCTTAGAATGATCCATCTTCCATTCTTTTTAGATCTTTCTTTCAATTCTCTAAATATAATCAAACCTCCCCCACCATTCGAGTTCCAAATGAATGGAGCGAATTTAGAAACAGATTTACAGTAACTTGGGATGTGTTTCTAGTTGTGAAACCTTTGAAAGCTAGGGTAGATGCATGAGCCATCAGAATAACCACAAACTTCTTTTTTTTTAAAAAAAAAAAAGAGGGGAAAAAGGAACCTCACGCTCCTTGTATCTAAGGTTTAGAATTTACTTGGTTTGGATTCGAAACCTAAATTTTTAAACTTATCCGGATCCGGGGATAGTCGGAGATCTAAATAATAATTAAGATCGGATCTGGATACAGGTGGATCCGATCCAAATCCGACACACGGTTTCTATGAAGCCCGCCCGCATATTGTAGAAATGCGGGCTTGGCAATAAATATGTTTTTTAAATATAATTCGACCCTAATTTTTAGAGAGTATATAATCTTTAACATGGAGATCATGAATATAAAAAAAAATAACAATTTGAAAACTAAAAATAATAATCATATTAAAAAAACAATTGGACCGTTAGTTACACTTGTTTTTAGATGGACTACCTATTTGCATCCATCTGGACGCTTTATACCTTTGGACCGCATATTGTCGAAATGTAGTCCAGCCAGCATGAAGCAATTTTCCTTATAGATATGTTATATAGTTTTCTTTGTTATGTATTATGTTATAGATATAAATAATATATTAAATATATTTTTTAGATTCGATCCTGTCCGGATTCAGATTTAGATCTCGTATATACTTTTCAGATCTGGATCTAAAACCGAATATTGTGGATCCGATTGAATCCGGGTCCGACCCAATCATTTAATGAAAAGATTGGTGCTCTTTCTGTCAAAGAGTTATCGCAGAACAGCAGTGTTCAAACGCGGTATGCCTTGCTCATGTTGAGGTCTCCATGTTTCCCGGCAAATCTGTTTTGAATCTCTCTCTCTCTCTCTCTCTCTCTCTCTTAACGATTGTATTCTCTCTCTCTGGAAAAGACTCACTCTCCCTTAATCCATGGCCGACCTCTCCGAAAATGGCTTCCTCATGCCCAAGCAAAAACCACAAATTTCTCCACCCCAAAGTCCACAAAGACTGAAAATAACACTAAATTTAGAAAAAATGTTAGGAAAATCTTCCATTCTCACTCATTTCTCTTGCAACATGAATCATCCTGGTCAATTGTCTAGATTCTTCCCCTTCAATTCTTATGTGATCGTTCCCCTTAACTTCCAATGGGGTCCTCCCTCCCTTCAATTCCTATGTGATTCTACCCTCAATTCTGATCTGGTTATGTGATTCTTCTTCAATTCTAATGTAATTCTCCCCCCTTAATTCTAATGTGATGGGGTGTGCTTCTTCGAAGCAATTTCTTTATGAATTTGATGATTATACTGGTGAATTTAGAGAAATAGAACATGGGTCTCCTCTGAGGCAATATAATGGAGAATTGGAAGGACCCATAATCGGATCCAATGTAAATGATGCTGGGAATGATGAAATAGGGAGAATAAATCATGGGGTACCAAGAAATTTGCCCAATAATACCGGGGCAGAGCAGATTGCAGCTGGTTGGCCCCCTTGGTTGACTGCTTTTGCAGGGGATGCAATACAGGGATGGGTTCCTATGGGGCCCGATAATTTTTCTAACTTGAAAAAAGTAAGGCATGATCTCTCATTTCATCTTGCATTTGCTCTCTCTCTCTCTCTC
>NW_006500327.1:3995948-4032523 GCF_000471905.2 Amborella trichopoda
TACGTTACGTTACGGTACCGGTACGTTAACGTTTACTTTAACTTAACGTTAAAAGTAAAGTAACGTACGTATATCTCTCTCTACTTCTATCTTCTCTTCTTTCTCTCTCTCTCTCTCTCTCTCTCTCTCTCTCTCTCTCTCTCTCTCTCTAACTCATTAAATATATGACATGCTTAAGTGATCAGGTCCATTCATCTTGAAAATCCTGATCTGTATGTGGTTTTGTAGCTTTTAAGTAACTTCAAATTGTATATTTGATAATAATTTTGTATGTAAATTGAGAAAGGAAGTAGGACTTTTAGATTTTTCATTTTTCATCTATTGTACATAGACAAGGAGCATATTTTCTGCAATAAACAAAAAGCAAACATAAATGTCCACTGTCTAGACAGAGGAGTCCTGAAAGAATTCTATATTTAACCTTGCTACCATTTCATCTGGATGACAAAATGAAGAGCTTTGGAATCCCTAATATTCAGAACTTCAAATCTCCTTTTAGGGGGAGAAATATTCAATATAAATTCCCCATGACTAACAGAGAACACATTTCAAAGGATGTGAGATTAATTGTAAGGTCATAGCTTCCATAGCTCACAAAATTATGTTGTCAAGCTTGACGTCTAGCCAATACCTAATGGCACATTTGGTTAGCATGAAAATGTTTTCTAAAAAATATTTTCACATGAAAAAATTCTCTCATGCAGTTAAGTGTGGAATATTTTCATACCAATTGGTCTTCATGTATTTTTTCACATCGATTGGCAACTAATTGATGTAAAAATATTCCCACACTTGACCGCATGAGAGAACTTTATCATGTGAAAATGTTTTTTCACACACTCCAAATGTGCCATAACTGCTTGGATTTTCTACCTTGCAAGCTTCACATTGTGATATTGTGATCTGAAGCTCTTAGTCTCATACCCTAGACTCTATGTCCGAGTACCATGCTCAAGAACAAAATGAAAAGTATTTGATTTAGTAGATTTGGTCTAGTTTTGAGCGATTGGTCCGTTAAGGCTGTTTATAGATCAAGTATACAAGTGATGCATACCAAGTTTATTTCTTGCTTTCTCAGTTCACATCACAATGGCCATGGAAATGTGGTTGGATAAAGTGTTCTTGAAAAATGGATGGACTAGCCTGAGTTATTCTTGATGTTTTTGACTTGGAGCATTGCATCTCTCAATGCTATAATAGCAAAACATTGTGGCCTAGGAAATATTCCCATTTAGAATAGAATTAGTCTATTATATGCATTTTTAGTGTCAATCTCATTTGACAAAAGAAGTTTTCTATAAGAAATTGTCAAACTACAGTTCATGGTCCCTAGACAAACCAGTTTGCCCACTTGAACTGCATAAGAAATATACAATCTGGTTATTGTCAAATGAAGGAGCTCTCAAACTTAAAACCTATAAGTGGGTGGGTCATAAAGATGCTCACAATCACTTGTTGGAAGCTTCATATTAAGCTTTGCTGGAGCCGCAAATGTTGTGGACTCATCCTCGTGAGCCCCAGAAGTAATGCCCTGCATACTTTTTCTATTCCAATTAGGTACCCTCTTGACATTGTAATTTCAAGTCATAGTTTAGAACTGCTATAAAATATCCTAAAACTTGCTATGGTTGAAGTGACATTACAAATAACAACAATATCATCTCTGTATACATTAAGCACAACCATCAGATCACCTGAAGACTAGACTAATAAAGAGAGAGACATCAGTCCTACATTGCGAACACTCCTGAAAGTCGCAATAGCACAAAATCTCTCAAACCAAGCCTTGGGAACTTAATTGAGAGCATAAATCAGTTTCTTGTGGAGGGGGCATGCATCTTATCGTGCAAGTTACCATTAAGAGATGCATTCTTATCTCTCGTGTGATAAAGATGCCATCTCTAGAATACCAGTTTGAAAAAAACGTGAATATCTATTTGTGTACAAATGAAGGAAAAGTGAAAAATTCCACATGAAATAGGTTTCCTGCAAGCTCAGATCTTTTTTACCTTGAACTCCTTCAATTCAACCATCTTAATCTCTGAATAAAATATTTTAGCTTTTGTTGAAATCTAACAATCCAATCTCTTGTTGTGATGTTTCTGATGCTGAAGCTGACACTCAAAAGGATGTTTTATTTGCGTGGCTGATTTCAGACAATTGTTTCCTCAGGCTCTTCTTTTCTTACTAGGATGTGAAACACATCATTTTTCTACATTGCTGTCTTGTCAGATTTTCTAGCCTTTAGTTTCAACTTGAGTTGGAACTTCTTATTATCATCAAAATAATTAGAGATGTGGATATGAATAATTGAAACACACTTGGCGCCTTGAGTGTTAAAATGGCAAAAGATAGTTTGATTGGATGCACATGTTCTAGTGTATGCTACAGGCAAATGTGTTAATTAAATTTTTAGTATATTTAACTAACGGTAGACAATGTACGTGTGATATTAGTAACAATGAACTAAATATCCATCTTGCATCATGAATTTTCTGTGGTAGGACATTCTCATTAGACATTATTGGGTATCCCGTATATTTTTTTAATACGAAAAATATGGCCGGTGGCATGAACTATTCCCTAAATTTACAGGCATTCTGTAGTATAATCATTTTCTCCATTAGTACTGGGCTGTCATTCAAATAGCTCACTAGTGGATTGAAACTTTACACTACTTTCAATGACCTTTCTTGTCTTTCTTTACTTTCAAGTTAGTTTGTTCACCATATCCTTCTCTCACAAATGAGCCCTTCAAAGAGCTGTAGCCAAAGTCCTGTTCTCATCCTCTTTAATGTGCTCAAGTAGAGGCCTTTACTCTTTTAATTTTTAGCATGATTCTGAAGGCTACTCACAGCACATGCTCAAGTGGTTACTTTTAATTTCAATGATCACATAAATTCATGCATGTAAAATATTTGGCTTGTTACATCTTGAGTTCTTTTATGTAATCTTCCTGAACTTTTCGACTCTGCTTGCTTGTGATATTTGCCATTCAAGATCGGGCAAGGTGCATATGGCAATGTGTATCGAGCTTCTGAAGTTAGGAGTGGGAGGTTTGTGGCACTCAAGAGAGTAGGTTTTGACAAGTGCATACCAGAGAGTATCCACTTTATGGCACGCGAGATAAAGATTTTGCGAAGATTAGATCATCCGAATATTGTGAAGTTAGAGGGATTGGTCCTTTCTCGCTTCTCTCGTAGCTTGTATCTTGTGTTTGAATACATGGAACATGATCTGGCCAGGTTGTTGTCCCGTCCAAATATCAAGTTTAATGAATCCCAGGTTTGTCAGTGATTAATGAATGGCTACTATATTATACAAAGCTGTATTTTTATGTTATGTACTATAGTATGATGGAGATGGGAAAATAAGGGTCCATTTGGGTTATCACCATCCAATGCAATTATGGATGGTGATGGAGAAAGAGTAGGACCCATGAGAACAGGACATGGGAGAATGGGTCCCACTCTCTCTCCCTAAATGTCCATTTTATTCGATGGCCTTTTGTGCTACTGCTTTCCATAGTCCATTGGATACTGGTACAGATACTTTGCCCTACATGTAATGGCTTTTGAGATTATTTCCAATTTCCAATTTCCGTTTATTCAAGGCATATAGCAATTTCTATGATCCCCTCTGAGCATTATATTATTTTGCCTTTTTCACTTGTGTTATGCAGATTAAATGTCTTATGCAACAATTATTTCTTGGACTTGACCATTGCCATTCTCGTGGTGTTATTCATCGGGACATCAAAGGATCAAATCTTTTGGTTGATGGAAACGGTGTTCTAAAAGTTGCTGATTTTGGTTTGGCTACCTTTATTAATCCTAGACAGAGGCGACCACTTACTAACCATGTAGTAACTCTTTGGTACCGACCTCCTGAACTTCTTCTAGGCTCTACAGATTATGGAAACACAGTGGATCTATGGAGCGTGGGATGCGTGTTTGCTGAAATGATTTTTGGAGAGCCTATATTTCAGGGGAGAACTGAGGTCATTACTGAAAATTTTTAATAAATGTCATTTGTTGAAGGTTGCTATGAACTATTTCTCTGTTCTAGTGTGTATACCCATACATATACATGCATTAATACGTATTTTATGGAAAACAAATCTTATTGGCCCAAGGGCCATACTTCAGAAATTGGCCCAAGGGCAAAAATGTCTAGTTATGAGGATTTGTTTGACCCCAAAACTCTGAAATCATATTTACTCCTCTCTAAGACCATTTAAAACTAAACTTTGATTTTGGAGCCAAAAAATGCTCAATAAACTCTCACTCCAAGAATGTTTCTAGACCGTCCATTTGTCACAATATCAAATCTGGGTTTCAACAGCTGAAAATCATTCTCTCTCTGAAATATATCACAAAGTTAATCCAAAATGTTAGAGAAGTAAATTTCAGCTGTTTAAGTTCTCCCTAAGTAACTAATTAACTCACCTAATAACTCTGTGCATGTGTGTGCGCACGTGTGTAGGTGGACATTTATCAAAATACATCTTACTTTTCAACTATTGAACATTTTACCTTTTTTCTGCCATTCCAACTCAGAATCATGTGCATTTCGATGAGAATTTTGAAATTAAGTCAAAATACATGGGTAAAATGTTAATAGTTAATGCCATTGATGCATTTTGACAAATTTCCCTATGCACGTGTATGTGCATGTGCAGGTTGAGAGAGTGAAAGAGCTTATAAACTAGTGGTATGGTAAAGATTGTAAAAAACAACCAATAATTTGGGTAGTTGTTCAACAGCTTATCTTGGGCTTAGATTCTTGCAGGATTCTGCTCATTTTAATGCCTTAAAAACCTTTTCATTCTTCTAACAGGTGGAACAACTATATGAAATTTTTAGACTTTGTGGTTCACCATCTGATGAGTATTGGAGGACATGCAAGCTGCCTTGGGCAGCTATCTTCAAATCCCAACAGCCTTATGAGCATCGTCTTACACAGACATTTAAATTTCTCCCACAAAGAAATTTGAATTTGTTGAATATGCTCCTTTCTGTTGACCCTACCAGGAGGGGCACTGCAAGAGCTGCTCTTGCATCTGAGGTTAAGTTTTTTTTTTTTTTTTTTTTTTCCAGATGCATTGATTCTATATGATTAATTGAATAAGTTTGTTTAAACATCTACTTGTTATTTGTTTAATTCACTCAAATGAGTTCTGCAGAAACTTAATTGTTGTTTGTTCATTTTTCCTTTACAATGCATGCAGATTCAGTTGTTTACTTCTGTACTGCTTATAACTATTTCGAATGTTTGGGTTTCTCTTCATAAAGCCATAACTTGCTGTAAGTTCAAATGTAAAAAAACATAAATAAAATGAAAAATGTGCTATAAAATGCCTTTATTGAATGGGATTGTGTGCAATGGGACCATTTACCTTTGGTACAAGGTGGTCACAATTAATCTTGATCGTTGGATGTGATATTGAGTGGCTACATTTATTCCATTGACCAAGCTCAAAGTTCAAAAGAAATTTTTTCGAACTTTGTGATACATCCAAGCTATCAAATTTCACATCGGATGGTTATAAGTAATTGTGATCACCTTGTACCAAAGGTAAATGGTCTCATTATATATTTCTCCGTATTTGAACAGCCTATTTATTGACTGGTGTATTCAATGACTGCCAAGATCCACACACTGTTACTTTCTGCCACATTTAACTTGAACTTAAAGAGAATGCACATGCATATATATTCTAACCAGAGAAGCAGAAATAAAACATTAAGAAGAGAAAGAAACCACATCTTTACTAACAGTCAGGGAGCGTCTCTCAGACAGCATTACTCCTCAAAGTACACCCACATTGCGCAAAAAACCAGCAAGATGACTGCCCTTCCAGTGTCTATACTCAATGCTTGCCATGCTGATAAGACCTCGAAAACAAAAGGGTCTCACCACTGCACAGAACTGGAAAATCTGTAGATGTCAAAAATGAATTGCTTTCAGTTATTGTTTAGTAGGTATATGTATGCCCTTCCTCAAGCTTGCATTACTCAGATCCTACAATGGTCGCAATCATCTGGTTATGTCTCTAACTATATCCTTCTTTGTGTTAAAGATGAATATAAGTATCAAGTTTCTTCTCAAGTAAAATTTCCAATATTGTCTTGGGATGAAAGATCTAGCTTAGTTTCCTTTGGTATTTTCTTGAATTTGAGTTTGCTTGATCTTCTAAATGTGATACCAATTGACTCTCAGTATTTTACTCTCTTTAGTGATTCTCTTTATTTAGGTAGGGCCAAAAGGAGAGTAGGAGTGTAATTTGGTTATTGGGAAGTCACCTGTATATACTATATAGCAACCATCGTGTTTTATATCGATAACATTGTTAAAGAAGAACGATATATTATAGCTTTTGTTCTTACAATCCAAAGTTGTTTTTAAGATGATAAAATTTATGAAATGTCTAGTCTGGTTCGCTAGCGTATCTCTTATTACTGCAAGAGCCAGTAACGGAACCAAAAATGGGTGGTAGTGAGGGCCTTCTGAACATGGCATCATGCGACATGGCATTGACCATGGCTTGGCTCGTCAAGGCCGATGTCATATAATTCATCATGTCATTCTTCTTCATTTTTTCCTTTCAATACTCTTTGTTTTCCATGTGGTTAGCTCACACCCCATATGGTGAGTTTGGAGGAGAATAACTGACGAGAAAAATTGTGTATGAACAGTACTTCCTCACAAAACCATACGCATGTGACCCATCAAGCATCTCAAATACTGAGGAGGATTTTAAACACCATGAAATGGAGCGCAGGTACGGCCACGAACAGTATAAGAATGCATGCAAGCATGTGTACTTACTGTAAAAATCATCATACATTCACTATGTTACATCATTTTATGGGCATGACTCAAGATGTGGAGAAGCACCAGGCTTAATTTTTTAAAAAAATTGAAATTGGGTTTGGTTACGCAGGAGAAGAGGTGGGAAAGCACATGGATAGTTATGTATGATTATGAAAGGTAACAAACTGAAAAACGCTCACCATGCATAAATATCGTTAACTCATCATGTTGTGGGTATAACTCAAGTAAGTGTGGCTCTCTCACTAAATTGAAGTTGGGTTTTTGTTGTTCAGGAGAATTGGAGCTGGGAAAGCACATGGATATGGAAGTTTTTCGGGCTTCCAAGAAATGGATGAGGACCAGAATCTTGCAGCTCCTCTGCGCGGTACTTCTACTGCAACTAATCTTCATATAAAAGCTTTACTCCAGCAAAACTCACAAGAGGTTACTTTCTATAATGATGTTGTAGTGCCTCTGTATGAGCTTACAGAAACTTGGATGGTTGGAAATGATAAAGATTGGTGACTTCAAACAGGCACAGGCGGTTGTCTAGAGCAAAACTGAGCTTGGGAGGAAAGTAGGTTCAATCAGGTTGAATTCAGAGCTGGCAAAGCATAATAATGCTAAATTTTGCAATTGAAGATGCAACGGGTTTTACTCAATTTTGATCACCGGTGCTACTTTTTACCAACAGTTACACTTGCAATTTTCCAATATATGTCATGGGATTGTATACAATGAGACCATTTACCATTAATACAAGGTAGTCACAATTATTTATAACCATCTTATGTGAATTTGATAGTTTGGGTGTACCACAAAATTCGAAAAAATTTCTTTTGAAGTTTGAACTTAGTCAATAGAATAAATGCAACCACCTAATCTCAAATCCAATCCAATGTTTAAAATCAATTGTGACAACCTCGTACAAAATTTCAAATCCAATCCTATATTTAAGATCAATTGTGACCACCTTATACAAAATGCAAAAAATCTCATTCTATATTTTTGATAATCTGTATATCTAAGAAATAAAAAATTTATTTTTGCTAGTCATAGAATGTGAGTTTTTTGATGAAATCTTTGTTTTGTCTTCCATTGCAGTTTTGTTGACAGGTGCAGTTTCTATAATGTTACAACCTTAAACAAACCCATTAAAGCACATCTCCAAATTTTATCATAACATATAATTTTGTTGTAATTTATTTTTAGAATTATCTTAAAAGCTATTTTCATATCTAATTAAAAAATTTTAAACTTCCAAAAAGATTAAAATCAAGTAGATCTATAAACATACGAAAATCTTGAAAATGTATGGTCTAGATAATGTGTTACAAGATGCATTACCTTTTAGACTCGAAAATTTTTTTTTTAATATTCATACATCTCAATGTCGAGATGAGATCAATTAGAGGGTTTTTCAACATTAAAACAACCTTCCCGATAGATTTTTGAGGTGCACCTGTCATTCTACATTTTAAGGTTGCAAACTCATAAACGCCTCCCTTTGTTGAAAGGCTTCTTTTTTCTTTTTCTTTTTCTTTTTTTTGAGGGGGAGGGGGAGGCGGAGTGGGAGGGGGCACAACGTCCATAGAAATTCAGAGGAATAGAAATCAACAGGCACCTATGCATGACAAAGGAAATCTTCAGAAGAAATTCAGAGGAATGTGAATCTACAAGAAAACATGCATAGAAATTCAGATTCTTTACATAATTCTCCATCAAAGAGCACCCAAGGTGGGACCCATCTTCAACCAACGAGGGCCCATCTGTGCATCAGGGTACACAAGGCAGCCAAATGCCACCAAACCCCTGGTTTCTTGAGAGAGAATTGTCGGTTGTTTCTAGAGAGCAATTGCCAATTCCTCGACTCCTTTCATAATATTCAGGCACGCCAATTCAGGTTTCTCGTCGATTTTGCTGCTCTCTCTGCTGATTCCAGTTTCTTTCCCATCAGAAGCAGCAGCACTTTCTCTCCCATCACAGGCAAAGGCAGTTTCCCTTCCATCAGAGGCAGAGAGACACTCCTCAAACCTGAAACAACTCACGAGATGGTCATTCGTTATGCCAGCAGCCTGCATGAATGAGTAGACAACGGTGGGACCCACATAACGAAACCCTCTCTTTACTAAATCTTTGCTTATGACATCGGCTTTGGGGGTCTTCACAGGGACCTTACGGGGATATCGGAATTTGTTGACAATTGGTTTGTTGTTAACAAAGCTCCAGCAATATCGATCAAAAGAGCCAAACTCTGTGATGATCTGCATTCAATCAGGAAGACAATTAGGCAAAACAAGTTGCAGATAGGCACGTAGAAAAAAAAAATGAATGGCTGAAACCGTAAGTACAGAAATGAGAAACAAAAAAAAAGAAAAAGAACGAAGACCTGTCTCTCTCTCTCAACACAACCATGCCAGTGCCCTTCATCTTTCTTTTTTAAAATAAGCACTGTTTGCTCATTTAAGTTTGCCAGAGATGTTCTACAAAGCAACGTGGGCATACCTTTGAAATAAGCCGTGCATTTTCAATAACAGCACGCAGTTTTGGTTCTGATAATTGGAGACCTGCATTGTTTGCAATTGATATGATCTTTTTCTCACTCAGCTTGGCAACTGAAGCCGGGTCAAAATCCAAAAACACTTCCCTGTAGAAAGATTGGTTAGATGAATTCAACATATATGATTAACTTTGATTAATATATCTCTAAAGATAGAGGAGTACCGAAATGTGTGTCTTTTGCTAAGAATAGATGGCCAGGTAAGTTCTGCCAATGCTCCTGATAAAACCAGCAACTCAAAGAGTTTTCTGAAAGAATAAAAGATTAATCCAAAAAGAGAGTCAATTGTTTCTAATCTATCAAAAGAACGAAGTAGTTTTAGCTTTGAAAAGCATTGCATCACTGACAAGAAACAGCCAGCAAGAAAACCACATACTTGTCATCATGAACTGGAAGACCCCATTCTTCATCATGGAAAGCAGCATAACATGGTTCTGTTGTAACCAATCAATGTATGAGTTAAATATGTAGGTATATCACCAAAAACTAACGATATCACAAAGACAGATATCAAAACCCACCAAACTGGAGACAAGGCAAGTCTTAAGATAAGGAAAAAAGAACTTGACAAACAAAAACATGCATAGATAGAAAGAAAAATAAATAAATAGCTATAGGCCATAATCTTCTGAATTTTGTGACACATCTACCTAGAGAATTTTTCAAAAGCTTACTATACTTATTGCCCATCGAGTCTAGCATTATTAAGATGATTATCTCAGTGGTTGCTTACAAATTACTGAACTACATTGGATAGGCTCTGGTAACATTTGTTCACCCTTTTTTTTCTTTTTTTTTTGGTAATGACATTTGTTCACCCATATTAACATTCAAAAAATTATGTATATAACATGGAAATCATAGCATAATTTGGGAAACATGCTACCTTTTTCTGAAATTGACAATTCAGAAACAGGTAAGATGAATTTTTTTTTAATTGATTTTTGTTTTGGGAAACGATCTTCTGAAACAAATTCCTCCTCCCCACCACGGCATTGCAGCCACCACCCTTCAATTTCAAGAAGAGAAGGGGAAGCTCAGGGCAGTTTTCCCTTGCCCCACTGGGTGCCGAGAGAGAGAGTAGGTAATATGGCGGGTGCTGCAGCAGCAATGGTGTAGAGAGACCACAATATTTGCATGATATCAAAAAATAACAAAAATGCAACCGTGAAAAATCCATAGATGGCAATAGATTTCTGGATTAATTCACATGCAGCAAATGCCCAAACGTAGAATAATATATATCATAATACTATATGGCACCAAATCATTTATATCATTAAAGAGGATTATGACACCATGACACCATATCATTTATATCATTAAAGAGTATTATGACACCATATTGTTTATATCATAACAGTATATGCCACCATATTGTTTCTATATGTGCATGATAGAAAGATGACAAACAAAATCACAGAATCCTAGACAAGCCCCAAATTGCTTTCATTATACTAGAAAGCCTCCATGGAAAACCAGTTAAAGGGTGAACACTTAAATGGCAACATTGGAGTAGACATCGGGCCACAGATAGACGCATAGTCATGGAACCAAAATAGGATTTGATGAATATGTGTCAATTTGTTTAACCATGAAAAATTTTAATGTAGTGTTTTGTCAGTCTGCAGATAGTGCGACTAGATGTATATCTTCGTTATATTTTCTATATGAAAAATGAATGTGGGATCATAGTTGTTAACCCAATTCATGATGTAAACTTGTAAATTCATTTTCTGGGCCTCTAAAGCCCCTGGATATTGGAGCACATTTTCAATGAAAGTTTCCACATATGTAGGGATCTTCTCGTTTCCTGGAGACATATTTGGAGGGAGGCCAATGCAGCCGCCGACTCTCTTGTTCGGGAGGGTGCCTTGCGGATGGGTGCATCCTAGGGGGAACCATTTTCGTCACCTTAGTGATTGCCATTCTGGTTTTTTGTACACTCGCACTCACAGATCAAAATGTATAGCATTTTTCTAGATCCCTTAGGGTGGTGGATATCATTTTTTGGACCCCTTGGGGTTTTTGTACAGGGAGGCCTTTCTGTGGGTTCCTTTCTTTAATTCTCACCTTTGTAAGTTTTTCTTTAGTAATACAACAGTTAACAGTTTCAGTTTCAAAAAGAAATTAAGAAAAACAAAAACCTTGTAAGTTCATTTTCAGAATCACAAAAATACAGATACACAACAAAAAGATTTTGGGAGATCTACCCAAGCAATTATGCTCACCAAACCAGAGAAGACTCACCTTCATTAGCTTGCAAGGTTATAATTATAATTAATAAATTCAACAAGACATTGTTCACTATTTAGATAATATCTTTGTTCAGAGGGCATTGAAAAACAATAACTGAAATAACTTGAATTATATATAGTTGATGAGGACCATTGAGAATGACAATCTCCTTGAAATGTTTGCCAATAAAGCTAAGAGAATTAGCAATACCAATACTGCAACCAATGTTTGCGAAATTTTAGCCAATAATATTCATGACGCAGGCAATAATGTTAGGCTACAAATAATCGAGATCCATATATAAATATCTCTAGATGTTGCGTGAAGCGTATAGTCTTACACTAGGAAGAGTATCCTACATTGAATATGTGTACGCCAAAGATAATAAAAAGGAACCATCAGTTGGTGAATAGTTTCACTCGATGAATAGAGAAACAATGCAACAAAGAGACATGTAAAGCAACCAGAGGGAAACCACCAACCATCTCCTCTTGTTTGATGATTGAAAAAAGCAGCTTCAAGAATGTCAAAACATCCTTACTCGACCTTGTATAACAAGGTTTCAGATATCCATAAAAACCTCAAGCAGCTTGTAACACATCATGCTAAGTAGGCTTATTGCACTTAGTAACACATCATGCTAAGTAGGCTTATTGCACTTATTTTGTGAAAGTCAAGTTAATTTCCACAAGTTCTCCACAAGGTAATAAGGAATGGATAAACAGGATCGCAAGTCTTAGGAACAGTCAAAGGAGACTTGCTTGAATCTGATCAGAGATGCAAAAAAAATGAGTTCTACAATTTCAGGAAAAAAGAATTGCATAAAGTTGATTTGATACATCAAAGGAATACAAAATAAGAACGGAAAAGGTTGAGATACTGATGCAATGAGCTTTTTATTTTACTATTTTTTTATCTTTTTATTTTCTTGATTTTGGATTTGGTATTATTTAGGTTTTTAAGTTTATCAAGGGTTATTTTTGTATTTTTTTGTTGTAGAGATTTGAGGGATATTTAATTTAGAATTTTAATTACTTGTTTTGTTTTTGGGAAGCTTAGCCTGTGGTGGTTAGGGATGTGGGATTCATATTAGGCGGTGATTGATGATTGAGTAAAGAGTTTGATGTTTTAAAAACGTCTTGGGTGGACTCCCTTGCAAACCTAGAGAGGTTATAATATCTCAAAATCCTTTTTATTTTCCCTCCATGGGTTGGTATTTATTTTATTTTTATTTTCCTGTTATTATTTTCTCCTTGCATCCTTTGTTATTTTCCTGTTATTATTTTCTCCATGCATCAGTTGAGGTTATAATCTCTCAAAATCCTTTTTTTTTATTTTTTTATTTTCCCACCATCAGTTGGTATTTATTTTATTTTTATTTTCCTATTATTATTTTCTCCCTGCATCCGTTGGTATTTTCCTGTTATTATTTTCTCCCTGCATCAGTTGGTATCAAAGCATACATGTTGATCACAAATAAATCAGTTGGTATCAAAGCCTTGAGATACATGTTGATCACAAATCAATCAGTTGGTATCAAAGCCTATTGATGATTGAGTAAAGAGTAACTCGGTTGGTATCAAAGTCTTGAGATACATGTTGATCACAAATAAATCAGTTGGGATCAAAGCCTATTGATGATTGAGTAAAAAGTTTGATCTTGATCTTGTGAAAAGATCTTGGGGTGCACTCCAATGCAAACCTAGAGAGGTTATAATCCCTTAAAATCCTTTTAATTTTATTTTTATTTTCCTGTTATTATTTCTCCCTGCATGAGTTGGTATCAAAGCTTTGAGATTGATCACAAGTAAATCAGTTGGTATCAAAGCCTTAATATCCATGTTGATCACAAATAACTGATGATCTAATTATGGAACGTATAGATCAAATATTTGAGCAAGTGGATAAAAAAATTGAGAGACTCAAGCAAAGTAATAGAACAAGGCCTACGAGATCTATTCCATAGATTCCAATCTGACCAAGAAGAATGAAGAGGTAACTCTCAGTGCAAAAGATGTTGACAATTTTTTGATTTGCGGTATGTGAAAATACCAAGAAGAATTGTCAAACTACATCACCAATTATTCGCTTGGACTCTCGAGGATGTAAGCTCGTAGTCGAGCTTCTCCCAACCCCGAGAGAATGATGCTATGAGTTTTTTATTTTTTATTTTTATATTTTCTTTATTTTAGATTTGGTATTATTTAGGTTTTTAGTTTATTTTGGGTTATTTTTGTATTTTTTGTTGGAGAGATTTGAGGGGTATAAAGGATATTTAGAATTTGGTATTTTGGGTTACTTATTTTTATTTTTGGGAGGTTTATCATGTGGTTAGGGATGTGGTACTAATAGGAGTTACCTTTTAGATAGAGAGAAATAGAAAGATATGGTAGGAGGTGGCGCGTGAGGAAAAGGAGGGAATTCCTAAATCTAAGAAGATACTATTTCATAGAGATTTTGGGGAGATTTATTTCCTAAAATCTAAGAATATATCATTTAGATTTTAGGGAGATAGGAATGGAGATAGGAAAAAACATGAGTAGGACTGAGGTGAGAAAAAATAGGAAAAGTAGGCAGAAAATATAGAGAGAGAGATTTGTGGGTTTGTTTTTTATTTATTTATTATTATTTTAGTTTATTTAAAGGGAAATACGCCCCTCTTTATTGGTGATTGAGTAAAGACTTTGATCTCCTTTACAGACTCAAATAGAGGCTATACTCTCTTAAAATCCTTTTTATTTTATTTTTATTTTCTTGTTATTATTATTTCGTGCATAAGATTCCTAAATAGAAAAAACACAATTTCACATTTTAGTTAGAAGGTTACCATTTTCATACTTGTAAAGGAACAATTTCATGATTAAACCCAGAAAATAGAAGTTCTTCGTAAGTATTGTTCAGAACCCTAATCTGCTATATCAAAGCAGAACAACGGTTGCACTGCACCACTATAACCATTAAAATCTGAATGTGCTTTATCACATCAGAAGGATGTAAGACTCTCTGGCAAGATAAGGAGCGAACAAGAGAAAATATTGCAAAAAAGAAAAACTAAACTGCATACGAAAAAGAAAAAGTATTAAACCGCAATTGATTGAGTGGTTAGAGAGGAGGGAAACTTTAAACAAGAAGACAACTACTAAAAATGGGAAATATGATATTAATCAATCATAACGGGGAGGGGAGGAAAACTCACCAGTATTTGCAGTGACCCAGTGGCACCTCCTCTTGCCCTCTAAAGGGGTCGGCAAAACCACTGCAGTGGCTGGAGCAACCTTTACAGGCTTTGGACCAGTTTGTTTCCTCTTACTCCCTGGACTTGATCGAAAAATCTTACCAGTAGAAGCACGACTATACACTGAATCGGACGAGGCATCTGACGAGCAAGATGCATTTAGAGAGAGGTTAGAGTGCAAAAGCAACTCCTGCCTCCTTAAAATCAAAGAAGCTCGAGGAGAAGGAGGCATTGGTTGAGAAGAAACAACAGCTGGGGGTGTCTTAGGCTCCTCAACTGAAGCTTTATTACTTGGAGGTGGTGTGATTTCAGGCTTCTCTTGTTTCCTTAAGGGTTTTGATGCAGGTTTTCGAGTTGCTATGGAGCGAGCCTTGTTCCCCGCTGGCCCAAGAACTGGCCTCACCTCTGCATCTGCTACATTCATAGACCTGATCTTTGGAGGTCCAGACATGGAAATTACCGCTCTTTTAAAGTCCTTATTGCCTCAAATCCCAGATGTTAGCTAATTAATTTCCGCCTTCCACTTCCTAATCCAGGTAGTATTCCCTTCTGTTTCCTAAACTAGCTCAGAACCAAAAAATGGGAAAGCATAACATGAAATCAATGATCCAAATGCACCCCAAAAGCCCTCGTATAAAGGATTTCACGCTGCATTTCAGCAAATTTTTATGAAGCTCGTCGAGGTCCAGAGAAAGCCCTAACTTTCACAGAATGAGATGATTTCTCCCTTCCTCTTCCAAACCTAACTCAGAATTGAGCGGTGAGAAAATGCAGTAAAAAAAAACACCTACCATTAAATACAGAACTCATTTTCTTAGTGCTAGAGAATGAAAATAGCTCTCACAGACTTCCCTTCCTCCAAGATCATATCTAACGCTGAACAGCATTAGAAAGTCATCATCAGCAATATTAAAGCCTATAATAAAAGATTTCTGACCGTTATTGCACAACGTGCTCAAAAACTCATCAAGGCCCAAAATAGACCCTAACTATCACAAAGTAACGATATCACCCTTCCTTTCACAAACTCGCTCCGAATTGAGCACTGAAAAGCTTAAAAAGCAAAATCCATGTACAAGCCCAAATGCCTACTGGCTTCACACCTCATTGTCACAAATTTCACTGAAACTCAAAAACCTCCACCAAAGGAGCTAGATAAAACCCGTCCTCTTCAAAACCAAGCCCTAATTTAACGATGAAAATGTACAACACATGATCTCTGCAAAATAGAAATCTCACCTCCCGTACAAAATCATGAAATGGAAACCGATTGTTCACCACATTGTGAGAGAAGAACCAACCAGAAACCCTAGAACCAGCTGGTACAAGTTCACTCCAAACGGCTTCTGAGCTCTTTCAAAACCCTAAAACTCGCCAAATGATCTGAAACCCTAGAACTGGCCGAGCGACCTCAAATCCATTTAACCTGTACACATATATAAGGTAGCTCTTCACACCTGTAACAGTGTCGCAGCAGAAAGCCAGAAACACAACAACCGCGATCTGAGGAGGGAGAGTTAGAGAGAGAGAGAGACTGAGAGTTAGAGAGAGTGGAAAAGGAGAGAGAGAGAGAGAGAGAGAGAGAGTGAGGAACACAAGGGAATGGAGTGTCGGAAAAGATTTCAGACAATTATATACTGGGGAACTGGGTGGTCCGGTCAGAGCAGGAGCGTGACCGGTTGTTGCCCGCTAACTGCCTTCGTGTCCGAACGTGTTGACCCCTCCGGGACTGTTTGTTTCATGTATATTTTATCGGGAATCTTTTCGTTCAAAATTCCAATTATATTTAGCTCTATTTATATAGAAGAAAATAGTTTTAGTGCATTTATAAAGTGTTTTTTTATTATAAAATTGATTATATTTTGGTGGGTTGGCTATGTCCTTATTTTAAATCGAGCCTGCCGAATCAGGATTTGTGTAATCCATTTTAAATTAATTAAAAAAAAAAAAGCTATGATGATGAGGTCGGTTAGCTATATTTAGATTTAATACAACATTTGTTGAGAAGTATGAATTAAATATAATATTTATTATGAATTAAATATAATATTATTAAGAGATGTGAAATAATTCAAATTGAAAGCTAAAAAATGACAAGAGATAAGCCTAAATAAATATGTTAAAAAATAACGAAATAAAACATGAAGGCATACGGCAGCACTATGACTGCTCTCAATAAAGCAAAATGGCATTTTAGAATTTATGTAGCCGACCTTAATTGGAAAAAAAATTTGAGAATTTAGTATTTATTTTTGGTAAGAAAAAGAGAACAAGAGTTTCATGTTTGGAATTATGGGCTAAACGTCTTTATCAAGTATTTTTTTCCTTTTTTAAGGATGTATTTCTATTTTATTTGCTTATGAATATTGTATTGGATTTAAATAGGGCATAGATAATGGGGGAGGTGGGGAAGTCAGCCACCGTGAAAAAGTGAAATAAATTTTAGTGGTTTGGAAAGAAAAGCGATGTAGCCGTTATTTTTAAAACGGTAGGCAGAGTGAGGAAGGTAGCCGGTACTCTCTCTCTCTCTCTCTTCACGCATTGGATCCTCTCTCTCTCTCTCCTGCCTTTTTGGATGTACGCATTTCGTTCCGACCTTCAAAAACGTGATTCATTTTCGTATACTCACGCCCTTCGATCCCCGCCTCGGTTAATGGCCACCGAATTAGAGCCAAAGTTGACCCACCCTTTTCTCTCTCTCTCTCTCTCTTTCTCTCCATGTACCTGCTTTTTGTTTTCATGTATGTATTTGGTTCAGTACGTTAAAACGTCACTCATTTTCGTATTGTTTCCGGATGATTTAAAAAGTGGATTGGCCATCAGGATTGGGTATAGCAAAAAATGATTCACATCCGCTCGTCGTTTCACAGTGCGAAATAATTAGTGAACCGACAAAAAAAACACGTACAAAACAATGTTTTTACTGTCCAGATAGGTGGGTGAATTGGTATTTTTATTGCAACAAAACAATGTTGTTAGTGTAACAGATCATCGTTTTCCTTTTAAACCTAAACGATTTCTTACATATTGACAAAATTGATATGGGTGGATCGATTCTCGAATGATTCTGTACGGACCCAACATCTTTTAAATCATTTGTTTCAAGGTTGGACTCCGGCCAAAGTACAAAGGTATTATAACAACAATAGACCCAACTTCTGTCTCTCGAACTATATTTACCATAAACCCATTGTCTTGTTTAACTCCTCCCTCGAGACCACAAACCCGTTCTATTGTTTAACCCCTCTCTCTCTCTCTCTCTCTCTAACATTGCACATACTTGCATTATTGTTTAAATACTTGGGAAAAGATGATATTTTATGCTTAGAAACTATCGATTTATGCATTTATTTTGTTGGGGGATGGGAACACTTGGCAATTGAGTAACGTACCAAAAGAGTTGGATTAGTAGAATGCAGTAGTTGGATATTTATGATCAAGGATTGGGCCAACAATAAAATTATGCTTTTCCGTAGGTGTTTGGTGTTATAATCAGGCCCTCTGAAAAAGACACTCTCAAATATGATGAAAAAGACAATCCCTATATACACTTAGGGGTCATACCAACCTCAAACACTGATTTATTCTATTAATTTTAACCCACAGTTTTTTGTCTTTTGACTAACAGCTGATGATCTCCATTTATTTATGTTTTCGATTTTTCTAGTTTTTTCTCTTTCTTTCAATTTTCTTTTTGCTATAGTGGGATAAAGTGAATATTTTTGTGATGGTTGGTTGCTTCTCAAATACTGTACCTAACCCAGAAAAGGAAAAGAAAATAAAGGAGAAGCGATAATCACAAGTTTAGGAAATTTTTCCAAGGAAAATTCGAAGTCTTCTGGGATTCAGAAACATATTGGCCCGTCTTCTTTAAATAGATTTGCCTCAAATTGGTCTCATCCTTTTTCACTTGTGTGAGTGAGAGAAAGAGAGAGAGAGAGAGCATTCACAATGCGGGGAGAGAGAATTCACAAAACCTATTGGTATATTTCCCTCTTTAAGAAATTGCCATAGTAGCCTTATCTTTTTTTTTTTTTTGGGAAAATTACAAATAACTTACCCCAATCAAAATTTTTTCTCAATTTTTGCCCTAAAATATATTTTCCTAGCAAATAGCCCGAAAAAAAATAAAGAATTGACAAAAATACCTTTACTCGTACATCAAAATTTAATTTTGGCCCGATATTCACGTGGGACTACGCACAGTTCCAAAAGCTACATGGACTGTCAGACCACCATGTACCAATTGTCCGATCCAATTAAACTAAACAATTTGCCAAACCAATTTCATTATCTACCGGACTCTTCCCAATTCAAAACCACTTCCTGCCGGACCGCTATATAAATATGTCAGACCGCATGTACCAAACCACCATATAGATTTGCCAAACCCCATGTTTATTCAGGGACAGAAGTGTCGGACCACCATAAAGATAAGTCGAACCGTATTTTATCTAGGAAAAGAGGCGAGAGAGAGGCGTGGGTAAAAGTCAAGGGAAGATAGTTTAATCTTTTTTTTATTTATTTTTTGTGGTTGAAAGGTATTTGCTAAAAAACTATATTTTAGAGTAAAAAGTGAAAAAAAAAATTTGACTCGAGTAAGTTGCTTAGAAATAAGTTGCATAGAGAGAGAGAGAGAGAGAGGGGGGGCAAGAGAGAGACCTAATTGCCCTCCTGTGGTCCCTAACAAGAATCGAGAGAGAGAGATACTTGCCCGTCCTTTGTCCCCTAACAAGAATACTAAAATTACAAAATCTGTCATATTTGAATGTGTAAAAATACTAAATATCGGGTTTACCCAAAGGGGTAAATAGGCCATAGGCTCCAGCGGGAGCATAGAAGTCTTTTAACAAAATGTATAGCCCAAAACACTATTACCACCCTTCTTTGGTGGATAAAAGTAAAGTTTTCATAATCATGCTTTATTCTTGATAAATCATGCGTCTTAGTCCCATGATTGCAATCTTCATTCAATTTGTGCAGCCTCGTAACTTTACTCCATAACTTTTCCTTGGGAGTTAAATGTCATAAAGCACACAATAAAATTCCCTTACTTTTCCTTCTATAAAAAACTAATAACTGCAAGACTTAATACACATGATGACTGGATCTTCTAAAATTAAGGAAAAAAACAAGCAAATATTCGTCCAATCATTTCATTAAGGAAAAAAACACAACCTTTGGCTTTAGTATTCAATGCATTAAACCACTGCAAAAAGAGGGTAAAATTATGGGGAACATAAAAATCTCTCGAAAATCCCGACTTGGAAGTCCAAATACTGCACCAGCAAATACATGACTAGACCAGCAAATGACAATGCACCTTGCACAGTTCACTAAAATTGGCTTTTGCAATTGAACCCATCATAAGATTCGGAAATGGCATCTGTAACCAAGAAGAAAGATTATGAGAACCATGAATCTAGCCAGAATAAGTATGATGGAAGTGTCATCAAGAAAAGTGGAGAAGAAAGATGAAAACTTGATAGTACCAAATTATCCAACACTATGATTAGGTAATTAACAAGCATTTGACACATTCATCTTTGTGAACCGTGGTTGAATGTTCTTGGGGAATTTAAACCTCAGATTAAAACATAACTTGATCATTGTCGCCAACTTCAAGCCTAATTTAACACAAGCTCGAAAAATCAATATAAAAAGCCTTCAAATAAGGCCCCAACAAAATCCAGGCCCATGATGTATTGGGGAAGCACACAGAGGCAAAGGAAAAAGATACTTGGCGATAATTAACAAAAGAGAGAATATGTTGAACTTCAATTGATGGGCATCTTAAACTGTTTGATTCTACCTGGCCAATTGAAGTCCTTGTTGGACAGAATGTTCTTGTGTGTAAAGGACATGGGTAATCGAGTGTGAAACTGCCATGGACTATTGTTCACTAACCTAACTGTGTATCGTTGGCTCCTCTATATGACTGCATGGGGGCCAAATTCAGCCTACCAACCACAAATTCAGCCTACCAACCAACATACATACATACACACACACACAAAGGGACTCCAAAGGGTCAAGGGCTGTGGCCCAAATTTATTGCATCGTACACTTGCAAGTATATTGCACCAGATGCTCATCAAAGGTCTTGACCTGGGGTTTATATGGACTAGTCAGTTACATAGTTTTGAATTTCAAATTCATGGGCTACCCTAACAGCCAACCTCTAGTCTTGCATGGCCTTCTTGGCGCACCATTACACCCATGGCCTATGGTTGTTACAAAGCTCTCTCTCTAACCCACTTATGGTCTCTAGGCAGTATCACATCTGAGTCTCGAACTCAACTTATCAAGCGGTCAGCTAAGCCTGGGTCAATCAATGCCCTGACCAGCTAAGTAGCCCACTTGCGCACGTCTGACGATGACTCTAGCGCCTCATGCACCATGCACCACATCAGCCCTGCTTCCTACCAAACAGGGGAGATAAACGGGTTCAGTCGACCCACAAACCAGCAGTTGACCCAACCGAGAACCAGGTATGAAGTATGAACCAATTACTAGACTCGGCGGGTTGGGTCCTGGTCCACTTGACTTGAAGCCAACAAGTATTAGGTCGTAATCATGGTACAGGTCTAGCCTAGACCATATCGGGTCTGGTCAGCCCGACCTAACCCCATCACATTTTTTTCATTTTGGAAATGCTAACATTATATACAATACATAATCTTTATATTATTATTATCATTATATTATAAAAGTTATGACATTTTTATACAAATCATCATCATCATTTTAGCCTTTTCCCAATTAATTGAGGTTGGCTACATGAATCCTGATTCTTCACTGTGCTCTATCAAAAGCCATATCCTCAATGAAGTCATAAGTCCCCATATCTTTTCAAACTACTTCCAACCACGTCCTTTTGAGCCTATTTTTTTATACAATTATATATAATATATATTTTTTTATTTTTTATATTTTGACACAAAGCCAGCTGATCGTCCAAATCAAATTGACCTTAGATGCCATTCGGTTCAGGTCTCACTTGGACCCTATTGGGTCAAGTCCAAGTCGATGTTGACCTGACCCAAACTCAACGATTTTATAGCCCTACCACCAAAGGTCACTCCAAGGCCGAAGATCCTCCCTCATGGAGGTTTGTCAATCTAAAAAGTTCACAGGTCTTTTTGGATCTATGCAAGGACCTGCAGGCCATTCTTTGCTTGTCGATTGCGCCAAGGGAGCTTGACGCACCGAGTCCTTGACCAGTATGCAAGCACCCACCCAGTAAGGGATCAGATAAGTCTCCCCCACCACATTTCGAAATAATCCTATTGGGGGGCTTAGTTTAAGAACTCCTCGCATGGACCCTCGTATTCACAAAAGTCGCATCCTTTTCCCAACTAGCTGATTCTTCTGGCAAGCCCTTCCTCTTAACCTGAAAGTCAACTCTTCTATCCTTATTGCTTGGGAGCAACATCTGCCCAGCCAAGATAGTTTCACCTCGCGTTAGCATATTCATGAAAAACTAACTGCATGAACCTTTGTCCTATGATGTTGCTTCAAGAAGCATATATGGAATGCCAAATGAACCTTAATAGCCAAGCAGTAAGATCGCTCGCCAATTCATATGATCACCTCAAAGGGACCATTATATCTTCGGATCAGCCGACAAATTGCAGTCTCGGCATTAGCCTCCTGTCATATTTGAGAAGTAAGTTTTAGTATCAACCAAACCCCACATTGAAAAGGCATCGTTGATCGGTATTTGCATACTTTTCCATCCACCCAACTGCCTGATGAAGATAGTCATGCATTTCCCCAAACTGTTCCAAGGTGGCGTCAAGGTGGAGGAGCAAGTTAGAGCAACGTGACCAGTTGGTTGTTCATATTGCTGCCTTGGAGGAGGGCATTCTCACAACACAGCTCAATCATTTGGTGGGACTCATGAGGAGCAAATCAATGCTTGGGAACCTGCAAGGGGGAGCTTGAGATTGATATCGCTTCCCTTGCCTACCTGTTCAAAAAAAACCTCAAGACACTGGCTGAGGAGTTTGACGTTGTCAAAAGGGCTCCAAGCAACTCACCAGGTGTGCTTTAGCCATTAACATCTATATGCCTGAGCCCAAGCCATTTGAAGGGACAAGGAATGCCAAAGAGTTGGAGAACTTCCTCTTGGACATGCAGTCCTACTTCAAAATCGGAGATGTAGAACTCGAGAGGAAGACCAATTGACCCTGACCACCATGTACTTCATTGGAGATGCAAAGCTCTAGTGGTGCACTAATGATGAGGTGAGGCCTCCTATGGAAGGCTGAGAGGACCCCAAAAGGGAGTTCAAGAAGTAGTTTTTACCAGGGAATCTTGCCGAGACCGAGAGAAGCCATAAGAAAATTCAAGCGCATAGCCACAGTGCATGAGTACGTCAAGCAATTTTCAAGCTTGAGGCTGGGCATAAAGAATGTGTCCTAGGAAAACAATCTCTTCAGCTCCATGCCTAGTTTGCAGCTTCGGGCTCAAGCTAGCTAAGGCAGCAAGGAGTGAAGGATCTCCCCACAGCTGCAGCGGTCATGGAGAGCCTTGGGGACTATAAGTTCAATGCCTTGAAAGAGGGTTCACATCAAGGCAAAGGTAAAGATAAAGGGAAGAAAGATGGAGTGGAACAGAAGCAGCAGGCTGTGGCGCACCACAAGAGGAAGTCTTCTGGTAAGCCACGTGCCAAGAATAACTTCTCGGCCTACTTCATATGAGAATGCCCCCACAGAGCCAATTTTGCCCCTTCACTGCACAGCTTGTTCTTATATAAAATGTTTAACCAATAGCTGAAGGTTATCCTCCATACTAGTCACACATTCAACACGAGCATCCTCCAAAAGAAACACTGCATGATTTCTTAAATACAAGGATTAGGTAACGGAGTGCCTTCAACAGAGTAAAGAAATTTTAATGCTCGGCAAATGCTACAACATATGACAATATTCAAAATCACACGTCTTTAACCAAGTGATTAGCAAAGGAGAAATAAGAGGCAGCCATAACTATAAGATGATAATCATTTCACAAAAGCATCCTTCCATATTCAATAGAAATTAAGGCGAAAAAGAATGAAATATGTAATAAGTGAGCGAGCATACCCCAGTAGGCCCCGACCATGCCATGGTCTTGGTGTTACAGCCAAATTGATGAACATACCCTGTCTCACTATCACCAAAGGTAAAGCACAACCCTGGTTTGATTGAGCTTCAGAAGCAAGTCTTGCAAGTAATTGCTCACCACCTTCCACATTACTGAATTTCACAATCTGATCTCCAAGCTGAAGTCCATCATCCGAAGCAGGCGATCCATCAGCAATTTCATCAACAATTGCAAAAGGCACACCAACAACAGGATCCTCATCCATGGCAGTATAAAAGTTTTCTTGAGATGTCCCTTGCCCATGCAAAGGGGAAGATTCAGCCATAACAATAGCATTCGGTACTTGAGTACTTGATTCACCACCAATAGCTTGCCAAATAAATGAAACGAAATAATTTTCAAAAAAATAAAAATAAATGAAAAGAAATACCAGCATGTCAGACTGGGTTATCACATGTCCTTCTGAATTTCCATTTTTACTTGGAACAAGTTACTATTTAACTATAAATGTATCTTTTCAACAAGCAAAGTATTCCCAGGTATTCTTTCTTTCGAGTAATTCTGCTACAATTAGAAAGATTCCCCCCCATACATACATCAGTGATATAAATAAGTACAGGATTTGCAAAAAAAAAGGAACCAATCACACTGAAAATACTCAACAACTCCAAACAAAACCTACCAAGTATTGAAGAATAATAGATTCCTATATAATCGATAAAGGAAATCTCCAATTAGGAGGCAAAACCATTGATCAATTTTCCCTAATTCATTTTCAATGATCGGAAGGCAAAGGTATCGAGGTTTGCAAACATAGAGAAGACAATAAGCTCATTTATTGAACTAACTTCAATTACAGTAACAAAATCACATAGGGGCATGTTTTGGTGCATAAGATACTCCTGACAAGCGGTGAGAAATTTACCCAAAGTACCTCTATGTTGTTTGGTAGTATGCCTAAAAAGATATGGGAAAGCTTTCTATGTTCCCCCTACAACATAGAAGTTCTATCCTCCCTCTTATCCAACCGTCCATTTTTTAATGGAGGGCTAAGATTGCCCCAATCACAATATCACGATTCTATAAACTGTTTTGACACCAAATTTGGCCGTCCATTCCTCTATTAAACTCGCACTAACGAAAAATATAAAAAAAATATTTTCAATAAAATAAAATGACCAAAATACCCCTGAAAGTATCAAGGGGTACAAGTCGCAGCGATGTGGAGTGCATTTGACCAAGCCGGTAGATACAATTGTATCCGCCTGAACATAAGCGGCATAGGCATCTGAGAAAACATCCATGTGGTGTGGCAAACTTCCTGTAGCCGTAGTAGGTCCTGTACCCGTAGTTGGGACAGAGGCGGCAGTTCCCCCATCCAATTCCATTCCCTGTTCCAATGCTGGATCGATACGGCACCACTGCTAACAGCAGCAAGTTGGAGAAAGTCAATTCGGCGGTTCCATGGCCCCCTCCCTAAGTGCCTATATACCAAGCTATCATACCTTCCATTAAGTCCAACCGTCCCAACACGGTCTCGATGTTGAGAGTCACATCCCTGCCTGGGTTGTGTCTTCATTCCCCCGCGTTTGTGCAACCAAACCTCTTCTCCCTCGCTTTAGTGCTTTGACTCCAGCAAGCGTAGTCTCGAAAGCCGTTTTCTTCGCTGGCTCGAAAGCAAGAAGCAAGGGCGCTAAAGCATCGCTAGCGCATCCGTTTTATCGAAAAATTATTGTTAATATTTTTTATAGGTGCACCCCAATGAGAAGATGGCTCGTACCAAATTTCATATTCAGAAAAAATGTATTAAAAAAACTAAAAATAAAATACTTTTAGACATCGGATCTAAGATCAAACGGTGAGTGGCTCTCTTGCTCAAAAATGGACGACTGGATGGTAGGGGGAGGATAGAACTTCCACGTTGTAGGGGGAACATAGAAAGCTTTCCCAAAAGATATTCAAGATAGGCTTTTACACCATATCCCAATAAGCCTATAAGACCAAAAAGGTATTTTATCTCTAACCGAGTAGAGGCCTATTAATTTTTCAAGCTAAGGGCAAACCAAATGGAACCTTTCATTGAACCAAAAACCTAAAGAAATTCATCCTCCCTCTCTCCCAATTTGTAACCCACATTGAAACGAGAGAGAAAATCAAAGGGTTCAACTCTTACTCATGTTCAACTCTTACTCATCAATCTCCCCTTCAATCCCTCTCGTACCTCAAATCAAGATCATTGTATCAAAGAGAGGGATGAAACAGAGAGAAAGCAGATGAGTTTGCAGGGGTCATGGGCCCCATTTGTAACACACATTGAAACGACACAGAAAATCAAAGTGTTCATCTCTCCCTCCTCAATTTAACCCAATTCCTCTCATACCCCAAATCAAGTTCATTGATCAAAGAGAGAGAGAGAGAGAGTGAAGAGAGAGAGCTCCCATGGTCTTTGTGGATTATGGTTGTGTTTTGCCTGATAACAAAGAAGGTGAGAAAATTAAGGGAAATTCAGGGTTTTTTACGGTTAATTTTTCTTTTAGTTTCCATTGCAGATCATGGGATTTTCGCTATATGCTTTAGGGTTTTCAATGGAGCATATTTCAACATGCATTTGCATAGCTAGAGTTTTGTGGTAATTTTCTTCTAGGAAATTTAAAGAAGGGAATTATGGCTTAATTTACAAGTAGTTCTTATTTTGTTTGTGATATCAGAGCAAGGGTTTTGGGACATTTTCCTTTAGGAAAGTTTGGACCTCAGCATCACGTCTTAATAGCTTAAGAATTGCTCGCATTTGTTTCATAACTCAGAATATGAATGAAATGATCAAAGGCTTACAGTAAAAAAGGTGATCTAGCCTTCATTCTGAATTTATTTATGGGCTCCAAAGTCTAATTTTTAGATGTGTATTATCCCTTTCAAGGAGAATCATTTGCAAGGCTTGGTCCTTTTGTTATTGGGATGCAAGGAAAAATTGTAATTCAGGTTGTTCAATTTTTACAATAGATGTTTGTGGTGCAAAAAAGGCCAGTTGGGTATTTGGTCTACAGTTTTGGGGTTTGCAGACGATTATTATTCTGGGGGTAGGGGATTTGACAAAAATGGGGATTAAGATTTTGCAGGCTGGATGGTTGCAGAAAGGATGATTCTATATTTACGCAGAGAGAGAGAGAGAGAGAGAAGTAGAGGTAATGAAACTCTATGCTTAAGTTTTGAGCTAATCAATGACTAGAGAGAGCAAGTGTTCACCTTATAGCCGAATGGTTTGCTGACCTCACCAAAATGACATATAAAACAATACTTAGATAGACTTGCATAAATAATACCTTGTAGAACAACTAAAAAAGTAAGATCATACAAAATACACACGTTCCAGACAAATTGATATACTCTTGATGAAATTAATTTAATCCAATCAGACTTTTAAAGTTTGAAAAAGCAAGAAACATGTATCCGATCTACAAAGCAGGTATTTTAACTACAATTTATTTCTCCAACAAAAGCTCCATGCCAGGACTTAAAACCGTTTGCTTACCTGATACTTTTGGGGGCAAAGATATATCTTGAGCTAGTCTTGTTGAATGAAGAAGCTGCAGGTTTTGATCAATTTTTGCTGTAATATCCTTATGGTCATTACGTAATACTGCAAAAAAAAAATGAATACAGGATCTAATATGGACACAGAAAATAATAGGAAAAGCCTATTTACAAGCATAGAGCATTAAAAATGTTATGAAAGAGGTAGGTTAAAAAAAAAAAGCAAATAATAATAGAATATCACTAATTAGTTACTTGACCAAGAATTCCTGATATGGCTGCAACACATAAATGGGAAAACCCTCTTTACAAGCATAGAACATTAAAGATGATAAAAAAGAAGGAACTTTATGAAATGCAAATAACAATAGCATATCGGTAATTAGAAACTCGACCATAAACCCTACGTACACTGCTAGTTCCAAAAGAAAGTAAGCCCAATATGTATCCACTGTTCTAACCATATACCTAACAGAGTTCAAGTATTACTATGATTCCTAGGTAAAAATATTCAGAATAACGACAGATTTAAGGCTTTAAAATTTTAAATTCTATAGTAAATATCATTAGTAAAAATCAGGCATGACAATCCCATTAACCACAAAGAGGCTGCTTTCACTTTGAACTTACAGAAATACAAGCCCTATCGTAAATTCCCATATCACCATCAAACTCATTAACGTAATCAAGGCACATGGTTCATTGTTTCATATTACTCAAGCTTTTCATTCATAATGACTGAAATGTCATGAATAATCTTCGCATTAACTAATAAAAACATTCTCCAATAAAGCTTGAAATATCTTTGAATAACTATAGAGGTAAATTTCAGGTACAATATTCCAATGGACAATTAATAGTTTAACAAAGTTTTTGAGTAATCATATAGGTGAAGATAAAACTTGCCCTTCAAATCTAATAAGACTTGTGAGCAATTGTAAAACCCCTATATTGACATTCAAATAGAAAATAACTTACCAGCGAGATTATTGCGTTCCAAACGCACAGCTGCAATGTCAATATCAGCTCGTGGGAATCCCTATTTATTAAGACCACCATTGAAATCAGAAATTTTGCATATGGTCCAAACTGCATCAGATAACAAAACTAAGGCACAGCATTTCATAGCAAGCTTTGAACAGAAAAACTCTCTGATACATCTAGAAACAAGCCTTGTAAATCATTAGTGAGAATCTAATGTATTCGAAATAAAGAAGGAATCGATCTCCAAGATAACATAGAGGGCTTGGGACAAGCCTGATTGACTGTTGTATTGTGTGTGTGTGAGAGAGAGTGTGCTAGGATCCAAGACAGAAATCAACATGAGGCCCAGATGTACATTTCAAAGTTACCAATTCCAGAAACAAATCGAAGCAGAAAAGACATTAATTTTTCCCGAAAAATACCCATTAAAATAAGTGAAAAGAAAGAGAAAGGGAATGCAATCCAATTAACAAATCCATATGAGGTCCATCCACGTCCTTGAATTTTCTTAATCTCAATAAAATTAGAACAGGATAAATTTTAATGATTTCACATACAGGGATTATATACAAAGAAAGAGATCCAAGAAGAAAAACAATATGAGAAACAGATAACAACTTCGATTCCCATAGCCGAAATTTCTGAGAAGGAAAGCGATACCTCGGAATCCAGGAGATTTCCAGAGAGACCAGGGCCTCCAGGAACACAGAGACGAGAGATAATTGCGCTCATTTGCTCCTCTAATAAGCTCCTCTTCTCCATTAGAGCCGTCGTCTCTGCTTTCAAGTTCGTTCCAACCATTTTCAAGGGTTTTTTCTTCTTCCAGTCTAGGGTTTTGAGTTCAAGAGGCTGGAACAAATTTGAGGTTTAAAGGTGAGACCGCCTCAAGAAAGGAATGGTTTCTGGTGCGTCTCAGTTCAAGCGCGGATTTCTTCCAGAGATCCATAAGACATAATTCTCTGTAGGAGAAGTGTTTGGTTTAGTGAGTCTGCCGACTCACACTATTGTTAAGTGGTCTCCCTACAAAAATTTTCAAAGATATACTTTCCATCAGGGTTCTATAATCTCAACCGCGACAATGATTTAAATTTGGAATTTTTTAAAAAATATATATAAATTTTTTATTTTTTTTAATTCCTTTCTTCATCTTTCATTTTAAGTCATGTTCAAATTGATCTTCTTGCATGACATGACCTCAATTACTAAAAATTTAATAATAATTGTAAATAAGACAGGGTACACGAGATTCCCTTATCTAATACCTCCCGAAGCTTGAGAAATCAACGGTGGAGAGGCCATCTTTTATCCAACTTCTTTATATTTTACCAAAACCACTAATAAAGGATGAGTTTGTCTACTGTGATGGTTGTTTACCTTTAGTATAAAGAGGTCACGATACATGTATCATTAAATGTAAATTTTGACAACTTGGAGTGTATCACAAAATTTAAAAAATTTTCTAGGAACTTTGTGCCCAATCAACACACATCTAGCAGCCTGATGTTACATACAATGGTTGATGATGAATGTGACTTCCTTATTTTTTTTAAAAAAAATGTGACTTCTTTGTAGTGAAAATAAATAGTCTTATTTTATGCTTTTCCATTAAAGATACACACATTCAACATTATCATATGCCTGATCAAATCAAAGTTGTAAACGATCACAAAAACATTACTTTTTACCTGGAACGAACACAATCATGTGCAACCAAAACACTATCAAGGATCTGATAATTCATATCAAAATCATATTGTGGCAAAGACTCCAGTCATAAAGAATTGACCTTAGCCTCATGGTCATTACCTTGTGTATTTGAAAATATCAAATCATATTTATGGCTTTTCTAAAAAATAAAATTAATTTCCATGGAGGAGCCAAATTGAAAATCACCCCTCCAACAATTTTTGCACTCTTATTGTATGTATCTTGATGGGCTTTTCAAAAGCAAAACAAAGGGAATAGTTGAAATATTAAATAGTAAATATATTGGTGTGGTTTGATAAGTTCTCTATCTTTACTATTTTCTTTCCTTACGAAGATATTTTTTTGAAAAAAAATGGACTGCCTTTGCATAGGAAATGTAATTCTTTTGGCAGGTGGAGGATTGATTTAGTCCAAAAAGTATGTGTTATTATTTCCCTTTCCTTAAAACATCGTGCAATTTCTCTAATTATTAATATTTTGTACATTTACAACCACCCACAACAACATAAAAATCTCAATTGCCTTCATACTCCCAATAAACTCCAATCAATAATTCTCATTCCATTACTAGAACTAGCTAATCACACATGCATTGCATGATGCTCCTACTAAGATATTATATGTAATATGATTTTTTAATCCTTCAATCAAAAAATTGATTTAAACTTTTAATTCATTTGACATTTTTTTTTATATTGGTTCAATTTTCCATCTGACATGTTCTCTTTTCTTGGAAGTTTTCTTTTGGACAAGCCGAATACTATCATAGAAATTATTATTTTTACAATTCTTATTTTAAGTAGGCATGATTAATAGGGAAACCTTAGCACATGACACCACCTGCATCTAAACATACGATATTACTCTTCCGAAACATGGTATCCAAATGCACAACTAAGGCATAATGTCACAGGCATATCTTCCCAACCATGTTATCTAAATGCACAACTAAGTGATAATGTGCATATGAGCATATAATCTTGATCGAATGACTCAAAATATTTCATTTTCTATTTTTTAAAAATCATTTGACATAAAATTTGAGGACTGCACGCTTCTCATAAGGGCGCACTAAGAAAATAAGAAAAATAAATATTTTAATAAAATATCCAAAATGCCCCTACGGCTTGCAATTGTATTTATTTGACATTTTTTTGTATCATATTTTTTTGTTTTTTTGTTAAGTGAGTGTCTAAGGAGTGGGCATATACCCCAAACTTCATGTCAATGTAAGTTATATAAAAAAATTTGAAAATAAAACATTATTAGGTTTCACGTTTATAATTGAAGATGTCTTAGTTGTCCAACATTTGTGCTTACTCTGTGGTCACAACACAAAAAATATCACAATTTATTTGGAGCATAAAATAAAATATAAATAATACTCAACACAAGAACTACATTAATAGATAACAAGAACTGTAAACTAAGATATAGGATTATTGTTTGAAGAGAAAAAAAACACACGAAAAAGACCCTCACTATATGATTGCAATTAACTAAAACAAAATACATACCCAAATACATAAAATAGTAGTCCATCCAAAATGCTATGTTATATACAACAATAAAATAAAAAATAAAATTAATCAAATTTCTCTATATATGAAGAAAGCAACAAAATGTTTAAGCAAATTCAAATCTCATGCTAAATTCCTAGCTTCTTAAATCTTTAGTATACAAAATCTTTAAGCAATTTCGAATCTTACACAAAATGCTCTTTATAAGAATGCATTAGGTTTAAAGAAAAAAAAAAGATTTTTCGTTAGAAATAAAGTTATAGGGAAGATGTTTTTTTGAAAAAAAGATAAGTACAGGTTTACATCAGTTCCATGAAAAAAACACGATTTTTTGAAGATCTTTTAAAAAAAACACATAGTTCTAAACAGATTCCAAAAAATAGGAGATTTTTTGAAAAAATCGTGTTTTAAGCGGAGACTTGCTAACTATGGTATGCCACATATAAAGATTTCCCTAATTAGCATAAAAAACACCTTTTTATTTCTCATTGTGTTTTTTTTTTCTCTTTGCTCCTAGTGTTTCTTTTCTTCTTTTTTTAACGTTACCAAAAAATTCCCATTAAAAGAAAACCAAGTTACAAGATGCAGACAAATTCACTACAAGGAAGTAATCACCAACGAAGATTGGTGTACTCCTTCTTTTGCAAGACAATCAGCCTCGGCATAAAACCCCCAGTAGCAATGGCGGATTTCAGCAGTTATAGTTTTGAGAATATCCCATATCTCATGAAAAATTGTAGTCAACTTCCATGGTATATTAGCTTCGTCTTTACTCCAAGCTATAATGTTTGTTGAATCCCCTCGTATGATCTTCTCTCCTTCAAATCTTAACAAGAGTTTAATATCTTCCAAAAGGCCTCTAGCTTCAGCTTCATTAACTGTAGTAATACCACAAGGGCCAAAATATGAACAAATATATGGTTTCTTATCAATCCACCAAAACCCACTGCATCTGAGTTTTCAAAAGAACTTCCTTCAAATCAATTTGTGTGCATTAGCAGGTGGTGGTGTCCAAACAGCGCCCATTGGACTTGATCTACGAGAAGATAAACTAGTCATTGCTCTAGAATTAGTAAAAATCTGGCTTTCTGGGATGAATTTAGCATCTTTATATGTAGAAAACCAGTTCGCTGCCAGTGCCAATATATTGGTTTTCAACATCAAAGTATCAGTGCTCAACTTCAAATACTCTTTTATTTCTTTCCTTCCATAACCCCAAATAATACTCAGCACATTATATACCCATCTTTGAGATACCAGGAGTAAGCCATTGGTGAAGAAGTTGACTTATATTTTCAAGAGTATATATCGAAAGATTTAGACTCTGACGAGCTCAATCCCATAGATTTATCACAAAGGGACAATCAAGAAAAAGATGTTGGGTCCTCTCATTATCAGCTTTGCAAAAAATATAGACATTGGTTATAATGAAACCCTTTTTTCTCAAGTTATCAATAGTAACTAGTTTATCTTGGCACAAAATCCATTAGAATAATTGTATTTTTAAAGGCATGATATCCTTTGATCTATAATTTGGGATCTTAATCACAAAAAGTACTTTTATCCATAAGAATAATTATACTTTTAAAATTTCCAACATTTAACTGTCGACTACAATCACAAAAAAGGAGATCATAGGCTGACTTAACTGAAAAGGCCCCGGAGATATTAAGATCCCAAATGATAACATCTTCTTTATTTAGTGAGGTATAAACACTTTGAAGCATTTCCATAAGCTTTGGTATTTATCAATAAATCTGTCAAAAACTCATTTATACTTGCAAGGTAAAGACCAAGCAATGTTAGTAGAAAAACTCCCACCAGCTTCTTTATCATAAGCTAATGGGTTAGTAACTTTGGCAAAGACTTATGGAAATAAATATCTCAGTGGGAAGTCACCAAGTCATTTATCAAACCAGAATAAAGTATTTTTCCTATTCCCAATTACTTTTCGAAAATGTATCAGATATATAGGTCTATCATAATCAATATCCCTCCAAACATGATGCAAAGATGACTTATTTCTCAAACTTTTGATTAAGCCATAGAAAATATTCATGCCATACTTTCTTTGAAGAATCTCCACCCAAAAAGAATTATGTTGGCTGTGAATTCTCCACCACCATTTGATAAGCGAGGCAATTTTTTTTTTTAACTTTCTAAATTCCAAACCTCATTATCTCATCGTTGCACATATTTTCTCCCAGCTTACTAGATGCAATTTCTTCTTCTTTTCATCATTACGCGAAATGAAGTTTCTCATTAACTCTTCTAGACGCTTAACAATCAGTTTAGGCATCCTGAATAAATATATATAATAAATTGATAAATTTGATAAAGTTGATTTGATAAGAGTATACCTCCATCCTAGAGAGAGAGTTTTAGCTTTCCATAAATCTAACTTTTTGAGAAATCTTTCAATGATTGGATCCCATATAGACCTTAGAGGATTTGAATTCACAAGAGGAATCCCCATATACTTACAAGTTAAACTTTCCACTCCGAAACCCAACAAATCAGCCAACCTTTCCACTGTATTCTTTGGACAACCTATTCCAATCAGTTAGGTCTTGTCGAAGTTAACTTTTAGTCCTATTACCAGTTCTACACATTTAAGAAAAATCCACAGACTTGTAATCTTCCTTTTACATGGATCGCAAAATATGATAGTATCATCTGCATACTGAAGATGTGAAACTATCAATCCATTATTTCCAACCTTCACACCAAATATACCACATTTTGAAACTACTTCTTTAAGCATATCACTTAAGCTCTCAGCCACCAGAATATACAAGAAATGTGATAAAGGTTCACCTTGTCTTAAACCTCTAGAAGCTTTATAGAATACAACAACTTTCCCATTAATTAAGAACAAAAAATGAATGGAAATTAAACACCCTTAAATCCATGGTCTCCATCTTGATCTAAAACCCATTTTTCCCATTATGCAATGTAAAACTTTCCAATCAACTTTATCATGTGCCTTCCGAAAATCTAATTTGCATATTAACCCAGTTCTATTCTCCTTAATTCTGGAATAGATGCATTCTTGGGCTACCAAAATACTATCCATAATCTGCATGTCTTTCAAGAATGCTGATTGAGGTCTTTTGAAACTTGGTGTAACCTGTTAGCAAGGACTTTGGCAATGATTTTGTAAAAATTCCCCAACAAACTAATGGGACAGATATCCTTCACCTCCTCTATGACTTTTTTCTTGGGGATTAAAGCAATGAAAGTAGAATTCATAGCTCTAATAATCTTGCCTCTCCATGATAAATTTTTTTACAAACAAAAAGAACTTTGGTAAAACATAAAAAAAGATTTTTAAGAAGAGATGGATACGATTCTTTTGGCAATAGACCAACACTAAATTTAATACCTAGTTTCACGAGGACTATGAGAAAATGCAAAGTTTGGTAACTCAACTCATGGGATTCATATAGGAAATGAAACATATATTTTGGTAAAAATATATTATGAATGAGAGGTTAGATAAAGGATAATAGAGAAAGAAACCTTAGAAGTTTTGGTGAACAGGGCAGTCGTGAAATTCAAAAAATACACTGAATATTTATTTTCTCTACACATATAACTCTTGAATAGCACATGTTTTGCGCATTGTGTATGAAAACTAAATATTAATATTACATAACACGTGAAATTTTTTCAAACCAAAATTTAAAAAATCAATGATAAATACAGTGGAGGACGAAGACAATTAATTACCACACCAAATCGACTACTCATACAAAATGTAGCCTACTAATTCGTTCCAAAATGATAATTCCTCTTCAAAATGATGAAAGTAACATACATATATAGGTTTCCATTCCCACTGACTTATTGAAAACCACTAAATATTTCTAAAATAGGTAGGAGGTTGTATTCCCCAGTGATCTACCAAAAAAAAAAAAATTTGGAAGGATATAGTTTAGCTATGTAAATTGCAGAAAGGAAAGTAAAATTGTGACAAAATGAAAAGAGAATAAAAATCCCCTTAATAAATAGAAAAATCAAAATTTTATATCGCACAAATTATGGAAAGTCAACTACAATTACGATAAAAATGAGTTCGCCAAAAATCCTCTCAAGAAATAAAGAATTCCCAAATTTATGGAGGTTTACTCGCAAATTAAAATCCATATTGAACAACCTACGCTAAAATCTTTATTCGCGAAGTATTCTACCCTATATTCTCTAACACAACAGGGTTCTTTCATCATTGAATGACATGTATCCTACCCTTAACTACAACTTCAATGTGTGGCATAGATAATGTGATAGAGTGTGTGCTTTTAGACTATATGTAGTGTCCCCATTTTATTATATATATACATATATATATATAGGAAGATGCTAGGGTGAGCCCATTAGCTCACAAGAAAAAATGAGCTCAATGGTCTAGATTGAATCTGGTACGTACTGACGATCACAGATATCTGGTAGTGTTTGAATTTTAATTTTTTTTCTACAAATATAAATCACTTGAAATTTGGATCATGTGTACATAAAAAATAGATGAATCTTAAAAAAATATCAAAAAAATATTTTACATGAAATAAATTGACTAAAATACCCTAAAAAAGCTTCAGGAGTATTTTGGTCAATGTTTTTTCACGAATTATTTTTTTTATATTTTATTAGGTACCGTTGATGAAAAGAACACACACCTAAAATTTCAAATAATTTGGATTTATAAAAAATAAATTAAAATTTAAATACTACTAGATATCTGTGTTCGTCAGATAGGCCCAGATTCAATAGTTAGATTGTTGGACTTAAAGCTAGTGGGCTCACCCCAAGCTTTTATATATATATATATATATATATATATATATATATATATATATATATATATAGTAGTTAGTTAGGTTAGTTTACGTTAGTT
>NW_006500327.1:4037783-4056855 GCF_000471905.2 Amborella trichopoda
ACGTTACGTTACGTTCGTACGTTCGTTCGTTCGTTTACGTTCGTTTACGTTCGTTACGTTCGTTACGTTCGTTACGTTCGTTCGTACTCTCTCTCTCTCTCTCTCTCTCTCTCTCTCTCTCTCTCTCTCTCTCTCTCTCTCTCTCTCTCTCTCTCTTTTATCCATGCTCCATCTCTTCCTTGCTGGTAGCTGCTTTGGTTGGGGTTGGCTTAAATTCCCTTCCTCCCGCTCTCTCTCTCTCATTCATGTCTTATTTCTTATATTGTTCAAACTTTTCTCACAGGTGCATTGGCGGAGGAGGCTCAAAAGATTGCATCCACATACAGTGATGTTTTGACTGCCACAATATTGAACGAGGATCAATGCAGGGAGTTGAAGATGGGTTCTTATTTGGGTGTCGCTGCTGCATCTGCTAACCCCCCTCATTTCATTCATATTTGTTATAAACCTCCAGGTGGGAATGCAAAGACTAAGTTAGCCATTGTTGGAAAGGGATTGACATTTGACAGGTTAGCTATTCATCTTCATGACATATTTATATTTTTTTTAACATTTTATTTCTATATCCTTTCATTTATAAGCATTAAATTTACTAACTACGAGAGGAACACTTGGATAGGATTAGCCATGGAAATGATTTTTTTTTCTCTCGAGATTGGAAAAGTGCGCTGATTTCTAATTTACTAAACTTATGCATGCTCTGTGTGCCTCTCCATCTTGCTTAATCACGAACACCTATTTATATGCATGTTTACATGTATTGTTTTTTATAATACTACATTGGCTCTTAATGCTCTTGCCCTTAAGTTAAAAATAGTTTCCCTCATCCTTTTGTCATTTCTAGAGTTAGACTAGAAATTATTGGTAGTTGAGATTTGAGAAGATATTATCATCCACATGAGGCATCTCATGACTCACATGTGGCCCTGTAATGCTAGCGGTTATATAAAAGGCTCTATGATAAAAAAGGTGTTATGCTCATCAGTGTCCACAGATGCTTAGAATGATTAACAAATTTAACACTGGGTGGGTATTATAGCAATTGTGTGCCTGTTGCATGCTTTGCACTAGAAAATGGTCAAGTGTCTGCTGTCTACTGATTAGAAAAATAAAAGAACTATGGCGTTTCTATTTGAGTTGGAAAGTAGTATATTGCGAGCTCTCTTTTTCTTCAGCGGGGCTAGGTAACTGCACTGTCTTTGATATTTCATATGTTGTCTTTATCTCGCTTCTGTTAATTTATTCTGAATCATTTACATTCTATCTGATTTTGTTGGTTTCTTGTTTGCAGTGGTGGCTACAACCTTAAGACAGGGGGATCTTCCATTGAGCTTATGAAATTTGACATGGGTGGCTCTGCTGCCGCTCTTGGTGCTGCAAAAGCCATTGGTCAAATTAAACCTCCTGGTGTTGAGGCAAGTTAATATTTTACCATAATTAGTCTTCTTATTGTTTTAATTAATTCTGGATTCTATGGTAAATTGTTACTTTTATTTTCCTTTTAGGTTCATTTCATCGTTGCTGCTTGTGAAAACATGATCAGTGGAACTGGCATGAGACCTGGCGACATAGTCACAGCTTCAAATGGAAAGACAATTGAGGTAACCACCACTATTTTTGAAAATATCAGAATGGAAAACTCTTTTTGGATTCAGTTTGCGTCCAAAATATAAAGGTGTTTTTTGGCCAGCTTTTTTCTTTTCTCTTTTTCTTTCAATTTTTGTTAAATGATTTCTATTAATTCAAGTTAGAAGTTACAATTGTTGTTCTATATTCTCTATGCAGGTCAATAATACTGATGCAGAAGGTCGGCTTACGCTTGCAGATGCTTTGGTTTATGCTTGCAATCAAGGTGTTGAGAAGGTAGTGCTAACTTCTGTAGCAGATGTTAACATTAGTTCTTAGGATTTTTTGTGGAAACTCATAAATGGTCTGGATTTGATTGGTATTCATGTGCATATTGTTTTTATTAGTTGAAATGTGTGAAATGGATTAATCTGTTGTACACTTCTGATACACATAGACTGCTCTATGCCTTTCACAATTTTCAAAGTATTTGGATGTTTACAAAAGAAGGAAGCCTTGTGACGTAAACAAGTAAATCCGATTGTGTGTGTGGTTCTTTTAGATTTTACATGCCTTTTGCTAACCAAATAGAATTATTGTTGCATACCAAAAATTATCATGAGTCCTCCAGAATTTCTGGTGTACAGAAAGTATTGTGGTATCCACGTGTTTTGAAACTGGAGTTCATTCTCATTTGTGCATGTAGGATGATTCTGATGTGGTTTACTTTTTCAAACTGAGAAATCTGTATTACTTGGACTAAATATGGTTGTAGCATTTTGTAGGTATACACACATATGTGTGTAACAATGTAACTTCATACTGTTGGAAGAACAGATTGCAAATGAAGTACATTGCATTAGGGACGAGACCCATATGGTTAAATCAATCCTAGAGACCCATTCCTGGCTAGTGCAATCGTCCTCACATTTTTGCCCATATGTAAATGCTGGAAAGCCTGAAACAGATATGTGCAAATTGTTAGAATCTCCTGTACAGATGATGTACATGATCCTCCACTGGTTTTTAATGCCCTTCCAACCCTTGTTAGCACATTGAATCCCTTTTAGTCTGCTACCTATATTCATGGCGACAGAGACTAGTTCCACAAAGATCTTGCATATTTTTAGGTTTGCGCAAGATAAATGCCAGAGTTTGCTCTTGAGCCTGAAGATTTGATCATTTGTAGCTGATACTTTGTTTCCTTTATTTGGAAATTGATTTGGATCCAATAGGATTCATGATTCCACATATGGTCGCCGTTCTTGCGTGGTTGACTATATGATCTTAATCAGTGTATATATATATTACTTTTTGTGATAACGGTTAATCAGTGTTTTAAACCCTGGACTTCAGTTGGCGCTCTAAGCTCTTGAGCCCAAGTCAGTCAGGTCGACTTGGCTGAGTCTTAATAAATTAAATAAACTTCGGGAACTTTTGGGAACAAACGAGATTCTGATTCCTAAGTTTTTCACTTTGACCTGGCATCCTGCTTGGTCGGAGACTCGGATTCGGGTCGTTTAAAATGGTGATTGCTGGTTCTAACTCTGTGTGTGTGTGTACCACAATCCAATTTGATCAGAACTGGACTGGACAGCAAGCCGAGAAAGTGTCCGGTTTGTTTGAGCAGTGGTTCAAAATTTCAAATGGTCTTCAAACCGGTTGGATCGATGATAATCTGTTGAAACCCTAAATTCACTGAAAATTACAAAATTGCATATGTTTTCAAGATCTAAATGCAGACTGAACCAGTTAGCCGTCTGGTCAGTAATTCAACTCGTCGGACTGGGGGCTTCATTCGGTCCGGTTCTGATAGCACTATTACAATCTAAGTCCATTTTCTGTTCTAATTGCGTTCTTTGTGGGTCTATCAACTGTGACTTAGAGTATCCAGATTGTTGATGGGCCTTGTTAACCCAGAATCATGGTTTTAATTGCAGTAAGTCTTGGGCTTTGTTGTCTTTTGGTTTACATTCAATATTTAGTTCCGTGTTGCAATTGCATGCATATAAATTACTTTTCAGATCATCAGTTTGTTGTTTCTCACATGATTTGCATTTTTCTGTATTTTGTATAGATTGTTGATCTAGCAACCCTAACTGGGGCTTGTGTGGTCGCACTAGGGGGAAGTATTGCAGGTATAACATGTAAATGACGTAGTTTGTTTCTTTCTTGTGCATCAATATTTTTTTCAGAACTTAGAGTTTCGTCTTTCTGATTCTGTTGCTTCATACTCGTTTTAGCCTTATAATTTTGAAGATTTATTACTGATTTGCCCATGAAAGTTGTCAAGTTAAGCCAAGATAAATTCTGTTGGGCATATTTTGTCCAGACCAAATCATCCTTGACAGTTCTTCTCCTTTTTTATTAGTTCGCTCCCCGTTAATTGTGATGAAATCATAATGTATGCAGGAGTTTTCACTCCTAGCGATGATCTTGCGAATGAGATTTACTTGGCTTCAGAGATAAGTGGCGAGAAGTTCTGGAGGCTGCCATTAGAGGAGAGCTACTGGGAATCAATGAAATCTGGGGTCGCTGACATGGTGAACACGGGGGGTCGACAGGGTGGCTCCATTACTGCTGCTTTGTTCCTAAAACAGGTACCAAGCTGGTCCTCGATCTCCTATATCATCACATTTTCTCTCTAGTCTTCACTGTTGCATGTGCTTTGCCTGGGGCTGGTGGCAAGAACCTGATGACTGGGGCCTTTTTTGCTTTTCTTTTTTGTTTGAACCTTGGGGAAACTACTGATCATGAGAGAGAGAGAGAGAGAGAGAGAGAGAGACCTGCTTGACTTGTAACCATCACCGGTTTTGGAATTCGTTAATGGTACGCTTCCTTGTGTGTGTGTGTGTGAGAGAGCAGTTGTATTGTGGTTATGCTTTTAGATATGGCTCCACCTGCTATGCTCCAAAAACAGTGGCACGTGGTGCACTTTATCTGTTTTTTGGAACCCAGGGACTTGTCACCATCACTGGTTTTGGAATTCGTTTATGATACTCTTCCTTGTGTGTGTGTGTGTTTGTGTGTGTGTGTGTGTGTGAGAGAGAGAGAGAGAGAGGGAGCAGTTGTAATGCTTTTAGATATGGTTCCCCCTGCTATGCTCCAAAAACAGTGGCAGTTGTGCACTTTGTCGATTTTTTGGAACCCAGGACCTCCTCTTGGCACACTCGGATGGATGGTCCAGTTTATCTACTCCAGTACCCTTCAGGAATATCTGGACCGTTCATTACCGCATGCTATCTTCTTTACACTACACCATAGGTGGTGTGCAAAATCACTCTTAATTGTTACTAATGGAGAAGCTGCCTTCTTTTTGCAGTTTGTGGATGAGAAGGTTCAGTGGCTTCACATAGACATGGCTGGTCCAGTGTGGAATGAGAAGAAAAAGGGAGGCACTGGATTTGGGGTCTCAACTTTGGTGGAATGGGTTTTGAAGAACTCTTCTTCTTGATCATAGAGTAAAGTCCTATTGCATGATCACTCAATAAAGGTGCAGGTGGGGGATTGAGAGACTGAGACTTTGTTCTGTTTTTTCACAATACAAAAAGGGTTGAATGATATGTGCTGAGGTAAAACATTTGGTAGTTGTTTTGTTGGTTGCTTGAAATTATTTCTTTGATATATGCTGGGTAAGTGGGTCAGTGAAGTTGTGGATGTGTGATGTATGAGAGAGAGAGATGGGAAAAGGTGAGGTAGTTGTCATGCCTAATTATGTAGATGGATAAGCCTGATTAGCCCTTCACCATTTTAAGAATAAATCCACCCCCTCAATCTCCACCTTTTAGGAAACAATTAATACATTTTCTCTAATTTTTCTTGGATAAGCTAATAAATTATTTGCGGTTTAGCTATTATAAGATATAATAGCCATTATAAATGCCACAAGCAATCATAGGGTAGTAGATAAAGCATAAATAATGTCGACACACAAATCATCGTGACTTTGTGAGACCAGGTGCTACTCGTGAAAATGGTCCTCTCGTTTTCTCTACACAACTAGCCAAGAAATACCTGACCTTTTTCCCATCTCTCTCTCTCTCACACACATCTGTGGGAGATCTCACAGAGTAAAAGCTCCTCTCAAATTAAAGTTTACACAGTCCACAAATGCCATGTCTTGAAGCATCCAATGGATGGTTAAGATGAGCGGTAATTTTGTCCAAATATTCCTGCCTTTATCTTTTACAATGGTTTTTGCTTTATGTCCTAGACCTGGATTGAACAAAAATATGATTCTAAAATCTGGATTTTTAATACGTTCTGTTTGCACCTATTAAGTGTTGAGGTCACAGATTTGCTTGATTAAATATTTGTTAAGTTTGGGGCTATTTTGATAAGGTAAATGCGACTGGATTTTTTTATGATGCACTCAGTTCATGGTAAGCTCTCTCCCCCCCACCGCAATCATAAGCCTTAAAATTTATCCAGAGAAATCCGCATATGCTAACTCATTATTTTTGTTCTTTCCATAGGATTCCCTCAATTCCTTCTGTCCAGTCTCGTACCAAGTAAGTAAGAAACATTGTTTTATGTAAGTTCTACTTAAGTAAAAAGTTATAAGGTAGGCAGCTTAAATTGTAGAGCTAAAGGGCACCTCAAAATCTATCAGAAAAGGTTGTTTTGACATTAGAAAACCATCTAATATATAATTTAGAAGTCGAGGTATATGGATATATATATAAAAAAAATATTTCAAGTCCCAAAGATAATATATCTTGTAACATATTATCCGGATTGTCCATGTTCAAGATTTTGATGTGATTGATTTGAACTACTTTTGGAGTTTAAAACTTTCATAAGTACAAATAAAAATAGATTCTCAGACCATCCTAATAATTTTCGACATTAAAGACCCATGAAAAAGTTTAGAGGTGTGTTTTAATTGGATTGCTCAAGGTTGCAACCTAATGCAAATCACATGAACAAGTTTATATAAGGGTGAGGCTTTAAATAATCAAATTAATAAGGCGCACCTCAAAAATTTCACTAGAAGAGTTTGTTGCGATGCTCAAAAACTCTCAAATTGATCATTTTGACCTCAAGATGTATGGACATGAGAAAAAATAGACTTCAAATATTGGAAATAGTGCATCTTGTAATGCATTTTGGACCGTCAATTTTCAAGATTTTCAAGTGCTCATAAATCTGAGCAATCTACCCTATTTTTGAAGCTTTAAAATTTATAATAAGAGATGAAAATAAATTTTTAGACCATCACAAAGTTTTCCAATATAGTAACATCTTTCGACACTATTTGAAGGTGTGCCTTTACTTAATTGGTCACTCTAAATATGAACAGTTGACCGAGTAGCGCAGTGTGGATGGCGATGAGATACAATAATTTTAATGGTTACAACCAGTATCACCATGGATCAAACATGAAGGCATAGCTGTGCAACCCATTCTTTATCAGTTTCAAACATTTATAGACAACGCTGCTTATGTCATGGTGGAAATGGAGCTGTCATACACTATAATTTTTGTAAGGGGAAAAACTTCCTGAACTTCATTTTTTTCTTTCCATAAAGCTATTGTGTTGTGATTTTTAGTCCTTCCGGGTAAGGTAAGGTGCACCTCAAAACTATGAAGAAAATAGAGTTTTGGTACAGCAAAATCCTAATTATAAAATTTAAAGTTTTAGAAATAGTATTGATCAAGTATATTTATAAACACTTAAAAATCTTGAAAATAGACGGTCCAAATTATGTATTAAAAACTATTTTTAGGACTAAAAATCTATTTTTTTCGTTTCTATGAATCCTAAGATCATCAGCACGATCGATTTGAAGGATTTCCAGCCTAACAACTTTTTCTAGTGGGTTTTTAGCCTTCATTGTAGCATAGGAACAACTATCTCTCTAACTTTGACTGTTTTGTTTTTGGTTTTTGGTTTTTGTTTGAGCCTTGGGGAAACTACTGCCCATGAGAGAGAGCAGTTGTACTGTGGTTATGCTTTTAGATATGGCCCCACCAGCTATGCTCCAAAAACAGTGGCAATTGTGCACTTTGTCTAGTTTTGGAACCCAGGGCCTCCTCTTGGCACACTCGGATGGATGGTCCAGATTATCTACTAAAGTACGGATCGGGAATATCTGGACCATCCATTCACGTGTGTTATCTTCTTTACTCTACACCATAGGTGGTGTGCAAAAGCTCTCTTAATTGTTACTAATGGAGAAGCTGCCTACTTTTTCAGTTTGTGGATGAGAAGGTTCAGTGGCTTGACATAGATATGGTTGGTCCGGTGTGGAATGAGAAGAAAAAGGGAGGCACTGGATTTGGGGTCTCAACTTTGGTGGAATGGGTTTTGAAGAACTCATCTTCTTGATCAGAGAGAAAACTCCAATTGCATGATCACTCTAAGGTGGAGGTGGAGGTGGAGGATTGAGAGACTGAGCGTTTGTTCTGTTTTTGCACAATCAAGAAAGGGTTGTATATTATGTGCTGAGCTTACATTTGCTAGTTGTTTAGTTGGTTGCTTGAAATTGTTTCTTTTGATATGTGCTGGGTAAGTGAAGTTGTGTATGTGTCTGTATATGAGAGAGAGAGCGTTTTCTAATGGAATACACTTCACTTCATAATGGTAGAGAGAGAGATTCTTAATTGAATACAGTCTTCATCAAACCGGAGCGATCTAACCGCTAACCGTTCAGTTAGATTGGAACTGCCCATTAGTCGGTTCTGATTTTGAACGGTTTTGGTGACCAACCGATATTTAAAAATAATAATAAAAGAAACATATATAAATTCTCAATAATACGAAATTTAATTTGTAATGCATTTTTTAATATTCGTTACTATTTTGGTAAAGATTAAAAATTGTTTTGGTCATTAATACTCATTTTTATATTTTTTTATCTTTTTCAAAAAAATTTTAAAATACCACTAGACACGAATCGATTTATTAAAATCCATTTTTTTCATTAAGTTTCAATTTCATTTGAATATGTTTTATTGTAATCATTCCTTATATTTTTTTTTTTTTTCTTTTTTCAATAATTTTTTGACCGTTTGGAACTTGTACAGTTAGAACAGTTGAATCAATCGATTTACCGGTTAGACCGATTAAACCGCTTCCCGACCATGTCCTGTAAATCATTGCAATTCAAATTTGCCAACACTACACTCAATTCATGATGGATTCTATGAAATCATGTATGTTTTTCCTAGTTTTGTACGGTTTTATTGAGAGAGAGAGAGAGGGGAACATCAATGTATACACTTCGTCTTATGACGATTCTTACCCCCAGGGGGTAGAGAAAGTTTTCCCATCGTCTCACGATGATCAATAGAGAGATAGAGGGTCTTTTTTCTGAGGTGACTATTTTCTAGTTTGTGAGAGATTTCTATTGGTTGTTTTTTTTAAGGTAAAATATCTCCATAAGTCTATTTTAAATTTTTATTTTTTTTTTAACTTAAAATTTCAAAATTTATCTTTTAACTCTCAAAATAATTTTATTTATTTTTATTTCAACTTTTAATCTAAACAAATTTAAAAAGATATTTTTTTTTCTAGCCCTCATTTACTTCACGTTTTTCTCTCTCTAAACTGTTCTTCCTCTCTGTTTCTGTAACCCATTTCTTTCCAGCTTACAATGGTGGAATCTGGGAGATTGTAGAGAATGTGAAAATATAGAAACTTACAAGCTCTCTCTAAATTATTAATGCATAACCACCTCCACCTTTGCCACATTTGCCACTTTCCGAAGAACTACTGGAGAAGTCTGCCGCTTTCATACGTTCACAGACAAATTATTTTCTCATGGTTTCACAGGATATCACCCTTGGAAAGGACTCGAAGCTCTTTTTCAAGATCGCTGCTTATGTATGGCTAATCTCAGTCACAGGGAGCTGGCTGATTTCCTCACTCTAGGATACACAAGCCTCGTCTTGGTTCTCACTGTCCCAGCATTGTCCGAAAAGTATGAAGATCACATTGCTTCATATGCGGAGAAAGCATACACAGAATTGTTGAAATTCTATGTAAAACTAGATGAAGAGTGCTTCAGCAAGATCAGGAAATCGATTCATCCAAAGACGAAATCAGAATAATATCCTATATTTTTGTGATTTCACAAACATACAAGATTGGTTGGCTTCATGATGCAGAATCTTGATTGTATTTTTTGGGTGCTTTCTTTTTCATGTTTTGCGGAAGAATTTGAAGTTTCGATTGTTTTTTTAGTGAATAATGTATTTTTAAAATTTGTTTGGATAACAAACTTAATAATAAATAAATAAAATATGTTTAGGGGGGGTCGGGAGATGTAATAAAGTGAATTTTTATGCATTAAGATATGTTTTACAATTTTAAGTCAATAGAGAAATAAAAGTTGAAAATGGGTTTATGGAGATTTTTTTGTTTTTTTTTTAATGACCAGCATTTCATCCCACGATAGGAGAGGGGGCTTTTTTTAAAGAAAGAGTTTATATAAGGATACAATCTTATAATGAAGAACTACGGATGCACCTCAAAAATCCATTGGAAAAAGTAGTTTTAATGTTGAAAAACCCTTTCATTGATCATCTCGATGTGTATAACTATGAACAATAAAAATATTTTAAGTATAAAAAATAGTACATTTTATAACATATTGTCTACATTGTCTATTTTCAAGATTTTTATATATTTATGAATTTATTTGATTTTAACTATTTTTTAAATTTAAAATTTTGTAATTAAATATAAAAATAAATTTTAAGATAATCTTAAAAACATTTTACAACAAAATTATATACCATCATAAAATTTGAAGATGCACCCTATCTCTACAACTACGGATGCATCTTAATGCCAATTGTATATATATATATATATATTTTTTGTTAATTAGTAGCACGTGGTCTCACGATTTTTGTCGAATTATTTATGCAGAGAGAGAGAGCGAGGGGGGAAAAAAGTGAGGTAATTGTCATGGCTAATTATGCATTTGCCCTTCATCATTTCAAGAATAAACCCACCCCCTCAATCAACAATCATGTCAACCTTCTTCTGACAAACAATTAATACATTTTCGTTAATTTTTCTTAGATAACGTAATAAATTATTTTCTATTTAGCTATATAATAGCCATTATAGATGCCACAAGAATAAGAGGGTAATAAATAAAGTCTAGTTTTCGAACTCGGGCGAGTCACTTGGCCTCGCCCCAATGTTGAGGCCGACAGGCCCCAAGTCCATGGTACACTAGCTACTGGTCCATTGATTGAATGCGAATCACCGAAAAAACAGAAGACTCCGACCCAAAAAATATGAAACTCGCTCAATTTTGCGCCATTGGCAGATAAAACTCGTTTTCATAATAGGAAATTTTTGTAAACTGAAAATGTGAAATTTGCAAGTGATTTTGATCACATTTTGAGATCTTTTCTTGTTTTTAAGAGAAATATTATCTTTATAATAAGATTTGAGTTTATCAGAACCCAAATCGAACAACAATTTATCGCAAAATTATTGGGTTTTTAGGATCCTTCATTCATCCAAAAAAAAAAAGGCATCTCTTCTGTTCTCTCTTGTTTATCCACAAAATTGATTGATTATGGGTTCTTTTTCAATTTATTAAAGTTATCTACAAAAGCCCTTTGCTGATTCACGTGTTTATCAAGTTTAATCACCTTAAATTTATGGTTTGAGGGTTATTCGCGATTTTTCTTTTTTTTTTGTCAAACTTCATTGTTCTTTATTTCTACACTCAATCAAAAGATTTTTGGCTTGTTTTGAAGCTTTTGAAATAAGCTTCAAGTGCCCTATACAAATAAGTGGTTTTCTTTTGCCAATATCGACTGCTTCCGTGCATCAAAGAGAATAACATCGTTACTCTATGAAAAAATCATCATTTCTATTATTTCTCTCTAATTACTCCACAATTTTATTTATTTTACGATTTTTAGTTTATTTTGAAGCTTTTGAAAAATAAATATAATTGTGCAAATTCTTGCAGCATAGATTATTACAACTGTGTAAAATATCTCTAATTTATCAACAATAATGCTCTGATTATTACAACTGTGTAAAATATCTCTAATTTATCAACAATAATGCTATGATTGTTATTATTTTAATAAGCTAAATTATTAAAATTTAGTCATATTTAATTAATTCAAAAAATAAATATCACTTTTGCTAAAGTGCACATGCATTTTTATCACTTTTGGGGTTTTTAGAATTCACTAGATGTAAGAATTTTTGTTAAAAAAAGTTAAGATAAAAGGAGTTTAAAAAAAAAATTGTAGCCCCCCAATTGAACTCAAGAATTCTTATATACTCACTAGACATAAGATTTCTTTTTAAAGAGAGTTATGGAAAAAAGAGCTCCAAAATAAATCCAAGCCATTAATAAATATAGAGTTAGAAAATATATTTTTTAAGAGAGTTATGAAAAAAAAAACTCTAAAATATAAAAATTAAGTTAAAACAGGAAAAGTTTATATAAGGTTGCAACCTTAAAATGTAGAATTACATGTGCACCTCAAAAATCTATCGGAAAGGTTTTTTTAATGTCTATTTGATCATCTCGACATCGAGATGTATGAATATAAAAAGAAAAAGTTTTTGAGTCTAAAAATTGGTGCATCTTGCAACACATTATCTAGATCGTCCATTTTCAAGATTTTCATATGTTTATAGATCTCCTTGATTTTAACCATTTTTGGATTTTAAAATTTTCTAATTAGATATGAAAATAGATTTTAAGATAATCCTAAAAAAAATTTACAACAAAATTACATGTTATGATACAATTTGGAGGTGCGCCTTAATTGGATTGTTTAAGGCTGCAAACTTATAGAAACCGCACCCAAACATAAATTCAAGCCATTAAGAAATATAGAATAAAAAAAATATTTTTTAAGAGAGTTACGGGGAAAAAAACTCCAAAATAAATCCGTCCATTAAGAAATATAGAGTAAAAACTATATATTTTTTAAGCGAGTTATGGGAAAAAAAACTCCAAAATAAATTCATGCACCGAGAAAAATAGAAATGGAACTCACGACCCATCTGGGGGTATAGACCACGGGTACATGACTTGCGCGAGCATACAACCACTACACCAACGGGGGATACATGACTTCCGCGGCCATACCACCAGTGCACCAATGGACGTGTTTTGAATAGAAGCTGCTCCTTATTATATATAAATTTTTTGTTTTACTTGATTTTTTGTTTTAAAAGAAAAGAGTTTGACCCAGCTGTTTCAGCCAAGGCCGAGTACTTTGATCGAGTCAATATTTTGAACCTTGAGATAAATAAAGCATAAATAATTCGACACAAATCATCACCAAGGTACTAGTAGCCAAGGCCGAGTACTTTGATCGAGTCAATATTTTGAACCTTGAGATAAATAAAGCATAAATAATTCGACACAAATCATCACCAGGGTACTAGTCATTAAAAGAGTCCTCTCTCTCTCACACACAGCTGTGGGAGATCTCAAAGAGTAAATACTCCTCTCAAATTAAAGTTTACAGAGCCCAAATGCCATGTCTTGAAGCATCCGATAGATCGCTGACATGAGCTGTAATTTTGTCCAAGTATTTATGCCTATATCTTTTAGAATGGTTTCTGCTTTATATCATTGACGTGGATTGAACAAAAATATGATTCTAAAATCTTGATTTGCTTAATACATTGTGTTTGCAGTGCACCTATGAAGTGTTGTGGACATAGATTTGCTTGATTAAATTTTGGTTAGTTCTAGGGTCTATTTTGATGAGGTAAATGAATCAATGGATTTTTTTTTTTTTTTTTATTGTTGCACTCAGTTCAAGTTAAGCTCTCTTCTACCTTCTCCCTCCTTCATCCTGTCTGTACTGTACTGTATGTCATGTCATTTAGGCCTTGCTTAGTGGCCAAGGGTTTGTCTTAAATAGACACAAACAAGCTAATTTAACTTTTTTTTAAGTCCCTTGGACTTCAACTTAGTGGTAGACATGTCAGTTTTCAGCGAGAAAACTTCTATAAGGTTGATAGCTTAAATTAACGTGCACCTGAAAAATCCATCGAAAAAAGTTGTTTTGACTGGTGTTTGTTAACAACGGATCAGCCGTGGGTACTGGCCTGATGCTATTAGTCCAATTGATTCCGACTATATTAACCAATTAGTGTCCTGATTTCTTTTGAAAAGTGTAATTTTGGTAAATAAAATAAAATCCAAAAAAAAAAAATTCCTTAAAAAATTGTAAAAAATGTTTAAAATTTATATGTATTTTTTTTTATATTGTCACATAAAAAAGTAAAATAAATAAATAAATACTATATGCATAATTGGGTTTCGGAAAAAATGATTTGGCACTTGAAGCAATACTTTTTCAGTGATCAATATATAATAATTATATATTAATATTATATATGATATATAATCAATATATACTATATAATATAAATTATGTTAATTAAATAAATCTAAATATAATATATAATATAATATTATAAAATTATATAATATAAAATTACATGTTTGTTTTTTTTGGGCATTTTGGAATTCAATTGAAAATGGGTGTGGTTTGTATTAGGTTGCAACCTTAAACAATCCAATTAAAAATGTGCACTTCCAAATTTTATTATAACATGTAATTTTGTTGTAAAAAATTCTTAAGATTATCTGAAAATCTATTTTCATTTCTAATTATAAAATTTTAAACTAAAAAAATGGTTAAAATCAAATAGATATATATATATATATATATAAGTATATGAAAATCTTGCAATGGACAGTCTAGATAATGTGTTGCAAGATGTATTATTTCTAGGACTAAAAATCTTCTTTTTTTTTTCATATTCATACATCTCGATGTCGAGATGATCAATTGGAGGGTTTTCAACATTAAAATAACCTTTATCGATATATTTTTTAGGTGCATATGTAATTCTACATTTTAAGCTTGCAACCTTATATAAACTTTTTCCTTACTTAAATCGTTACTCTTAATATGAACATTAGCACAGTGTGGATGGCGATGGTTACAACCAGCATCACCATGGATCAAACATGAAGGCATAGCTGTGCAACCCATTCTTAATCAATTTCAAATCAGTGATAGACAACGTTGCTTATGTCATGTTGGAAATGGAGAGAGTGAAAAACCTCCTCAACTCAAACATTTTTTTTTTCCCCATAAAGCTATCGCATTGTCTTTCCTCAAAATCATTGCCATTGACCCGGCCCGGGACCTTGCCAGCCTAGCTGAAGCCCGGCCCCGATCCGTGACCCAATAGGCTCAAAGAAAAAAATAAATTAAAAAAAACAAACAAAATAAGAAGAACATAAGGGTGGCCCTATTGTGGCCATGTCCGTGGACCGCATTTTATGGCCCAGCCTAGTTGTTCAGTGTTGGGACTAGCATGGTTGGTTGAGCTGCCTAGCCTATTGCTAACGCTAAACATCAATCCTACTCTCCTTGAGAAGTCAACAAACCTTGATAATTAACCAAGGTTCCGGTTCGGAATAGAAAAGAGTGGAGTGGGTTCGGACTAGTCAACAAATCTTGATCATAGAGGTACAACTGTTGCCATTGCAGGTGATGTAGGCCCTATCTGTTACTATATATATATATATATACTTTTTGCATAATTGGGAAAGAATATTGACCCCTGCTCCCTTCCTTTTTTTTTTTTTATTTATTTATTTATTTATTTATTTATTTTATTTTTTATTTTAATAGTTAGGTTTTCAAAGCTGTTAATGAGATTGAAGAGCACGAAATGTGACTAAGGTGGGGTGCTACCACCACAAACCCAATTTCCCACCTCATGCAATGACGACAGGTATGCTACCACCACGACCCAGCCCCTCTCTTTATATATTTTCTTAAATATTAAAAATTGAATATGAATCTTTTTTACTTAATATTGGAATACCGTGTCCTCTTAAACAAGTTATGTTTAGGTTATATTACTCCTGGCAAAAAGTTATGCCCGACTTTGTTTTAAAGAATGGTTAAATTTCAACCCAACGGGCTGAACCGTATTTCTACATATATGGTCCAAAAGTATAAAGCACCCATTTTAAAGATGGATGCAAATATATGGTTATCTAAAAACAATTGAAACTATTTGTTCAAATATTTTCTTAATAGAATTATTATTTTTAATTTTTAATTTTTATTTTATTTTTTTATTCATGATCTCCAGGTTAGAGAGTACATATACTTAAAAATTAAATAAAAAAATCCGTCTCAAAAACAGATTTATCACAAGGCCCATATTTCTACGGGCTTGGCCCGCATGCTAACCACGTCCAAAGTAAAATTTCATTGAAAGAGATAAAAAAAGAAGAAGGGATTGAAGTATGTGTGAAACAAAATTTCAAGCGAACAGATATTATTGTCCTTGAGGAGTCAAATGCTATGCTTATCATATCCAACATCTCTCTCTCTCTCTTTGAAAAACATAGTGATAATGAGAGATGTTATTAAAAAGCGTCTCTATCACACAATACTGTTTTGTCAATGGAATGTTGAAATTTAAACCTAGCTCAGCTCAAATGAGTCTCCACAATCAAATTTTTTAGGTTGAAAATCAAGCGTCTCTCTCTCTCTCTCTCTCAAGAGTCTAAAAATCGAATTCCTCTCAAGCCATAAGATTATAAACTCCCGTCTGTACGGTTAAAACTTTAAAGTACTTTTTAGGACCCTAAATTTAGGGGGGATAACTTAACGTAGACACCAACCTCAAAAAAATAAAACGCTCAAACTTCCTAATTTAAATATATCTCGTTTCTATGCGGCCAAGCCCGCATATGTAGAAGTGCGGACCTCTCAATAAATCTATTTTTGAGATGGTTTTTGAGACTTAATTTTTAAGGAGGAGATCATGAATATGAAAAGATAAATAAATTTTAAAAACTAGAAATAATAATTTTAGTAAAAAAATATATATTTGGACAATTAGTTTCCATTGTTTTTAGACGGAACACCTACTTGTGTCTATCTTTAATATGGATGCTTACACTTTATGGATAGCATATTTAGAAATGCGGTCCAGCCAGCATGAAACAATTTTCCATTTTAAATAGTGAATATCCACCTTTAGGACAATCATGTTAAGTTTTAAATCAAGGACATGGTTTTTATGGGTCCACGGACTCACATGTAGAAATGTGTGCCTGTAATAATTTATTTTAAAATATAATTTGATCCTAAATTTTAGGGGATATGTAATTTTTAACATGGATATTTTATCTATAAATAAAATAAAATTTTAAAACTATAAATAATATTTTTTGGAAAAAATATTTGAACCGTTGATTTTACTCTTTCTTTTTATGACTATTATTTACAGGACCCGATTTTGGGGGACTATGTAAATCTCCAAGTCCGCATGGTAATAGGTGCGGGGTTGGACACACCAAACAATTTTTCTTAAATCTAGGTAATATATATAATGAGACCGTTTATTTTTATACAAAAGATCTAAATCATTATTGACTGTTAAATCGGGTGGTTGATGATGTGTCATTCTTTGAGCACAAATTCCAAAACAAAAATGATATGACACACCTTCATCTGTTGGATTTTACATTTAATGGTTAAAAGTCTTTATAATCTCATTGTACAAAAAATAAATGGTCTCATGATATTCAATCCCTTAAATCTAAGATTCAATTTTGTTTTTCGAAACTCAATATGCGATTTTAATTTTTATGTAAAAACACTGGCCAAAATCTGAAAATTTTAAAAAAAGGTTGTTTACAAAGAGGGAGAATGATTTCATGCAAGGGTTGTATAGTAGTATAATGCAACCATCTTCAGAAAACCATGTTAGAGACATTTGTTTGACATAAATTTTTAAATGTATATTGTTTTCATTATGAAAGAACAATCACAAAAAAAAGAAATTTTTTTAAAAATGTTCTAGAAAGTTTTCATTCTAGCCCAATTAATATAAGCCGTCAATCTTATTGAAATGGTTAGATATAGGCATCAGAAGGATTTTTTTATTCCCAAAATTTTTTTATAGTGTTATCATCATTAAATTGATAATGCTAAAAAAGAAAAAAATGATTTTGAATTTGTTAGGGCCTAGATCTTGAAATTCACCAAATGGATTGTTGAGATTCATTGTTGGATGTGTACTAATTTTGACCATATCTAAAGTGCAAATTGCATTTTTTTTCTTCGTAAGATTGATTATGAGGATGAAGAGAATGTGTGTGCAAAATTTGGGGTCATACAAATGCCAAAAATATGGTTTTCTAGATGTGTGGTTGCATTATACTACTATACAACCGTTGCATTAGATCATTTCCCTACAAAAATTCTATTTATCTTTTGTACATAAATGTTACAATCATTCTCACTCATTAGATATCAAATTGGATTCCCGTAGTCCAACTTTTTTTTTTTTGAACTTTGCATCTATTCAATAACATTCTTACAACTGTCAATTTTGAAATTTAAGGGACAAAAATTCACTCAAGTGGCTCTTTTACAATTTATACAAGGGATCAAATATACAAGCCAAAATACATTCTACTCCCCACAACAGTGAATATCCATTTACTCTCTCTACACCATATTTTAAAACCCCAATTATAATCTTTTTAGTCAGATTAGCCTCAATAAAAAATTTCCTAATTTTACCTTCTATACACTTGAAAAAATAATGTCTCTAGATTGAATATAGACCGTCGAATTTTTAGATGGTAAGATCTAAGTATTTGAAAACTCAAATTTTAATTTTTTCAAAATAATCTAGTGATTCTTAAACGGCTTTCAAAATTTCAAATCGAAAGAATTTTTGGATGGTAAGATCTACGTATTTGAAAACTTAAATTTTAATTCTTTTAAAAAATAATCTAGTAATTCTTAAATGGCTTTCAAATTTTCAAATCGAAAAAATCCTCACAAAGTACTTTGAAAGTAAAATATGTTCCCAACTGAGGGTGTACTTTCTATAAGGTCCTTAAACAATCCAATTAAGGCGCAATTTCAAATTGTATCATAACATGCCATTTTGATGGAAAAAATTCTTAGGATTATCTGAAAATCTATTTTCATATCTAATTATAAAATTTTAAACTAAAAAATGGCTAAAATCAAGTAGATCTATAAACATATAAAAATATTGAAAGTAAACGGTTTAGATAATAAGTTGTAAAATAAACTATTTCAATTATTTTTTCATATCCATACATTACGAATGGGAAGATGATCAATTAAAAAGTTTTTCAACATTAAAAAAAAAGCTTTTTTTTTCGATGGATTTTTGAGGTGCGTCCTTGGTCCTACATTTGAAAGTTGCGACTCATGTAAACTTTTTCCCCCAACGGAATATGTTAGACGTGCACAATGGCCAAGGTGATATGATCTTTGCCACAATTCGCTCCTACTCCGAGGGTCACGCACATCGAAGTCTCTCTCTAGGACGCGGTTGGCATGCGAGCCAAGCCCGTACATGTAGAAATGCGGCGCTTTCGAAAAATCTATGTTTGAGATGGATTGCTTTGCACTTCTAGACCGCATGTGTAGCACTGCGGTCCAGCTCGCATGAAAGAATTTTCCC
>NW_006500327.1:4057589-4067780 GCF_000471905.2 Amborella trichopoda
AGAGAGAGAGAGAGGTTTTGCTGAGAAAATGAGTGTTTCTCTCACTGTTATGACCTTCAATCTCCTTGACGACCAGGAGCCAGACAGCCCCAATTCATGGCAGAATCGCAGGGATATCTGTATCAGTGTTATTACCAGCTACTCCCCTATGATCCTTTGTACCCAACAAGGTACTTCTTTCTCTCTGGTTCTTCTTGTTTGGATATCATGTGTAAATGTTTATGGGTGTGGGGTTTTGCGGCATTCAGGTCTAAAACCACAGTTGGAGTTTCTGCAACAGTGTTTGCCAGGTATTTGACTTGAATAGATGGTGTTGAGTTTAAATTGGATTTGAGCTATTTGGGTTACTTTATAATTTGTCATGAAAACCATGTTTACAACCGAGGCTTTTCCTTTTTACCCTGTTTTGACGAAACGATGTTGGGTTTAAATTGGATTGAGTTAATGAGGTTGCTACTAATGTACTTTATCATGAAAACCCATGCCCACAAGTCATAAATCAAACTTTCTTTTTCTTGATCTGTAAATTTGAGGGAACTGCTTTCTGTAATAGATTGAATGTCTCTTGGGAAAAGTTTATATAGAGCCGAGGCTCTAAACAATCAAATTTGAGCCTAACTAAAAAATTTCACTAGAAGAGGTTGTTTTGATGCCCAAATATTTATGTTTCCATATCTTAGATATAGGTATCCCCTGTGTTTTGCTCAAACGTACTCTGAGAATCGTACTTTGAGAATTCTTATCTTGAGTTCTTTTCAGCTTTAGTGGATTAATTAATCTTCTTGAATCTCGATGATGCAAAATCACCCCAAAAGCAGGAGATTGTAAGTCTTCTTTGTCAATAAAAAGAAGGATCTGATCATGCATCTCCATAAAATTATGTACATTTTAATTATTCTAAAATGTTCTAAATCATACACCGTGAGCATATCATGTCAAAATAATGTGTGGCTTGAAAAGGATCCCCTTGAGATATGATCGAACATCTAAAGCACTTAGAAACTTAATGAATGGCTGCATTGTGTTGATAGAACCATTTTGGAAATGAAAAGGCTTGAGACACTAGTATATTTGACTAAAAATAGTTGGCAAATATCATCTACTTCTCTGATTAGAAAGTCTTCTACCAATCAAGTCTATCTTCACGCTCCCATAATCCCCATTAGTTGCCGGGGTAGGAGTGGAAACACGAGTGGGCATATGAAGCTAACTGCTGTTGACTATGAGTTGCTTTATAGTGATATATGTCACCCCTCAGTGAGCAGGAGGGATGCCATTTAAGGAGGCTATCGCTTCTAAAGTTTGCAGAGAAATATGTCTAAAGAACATTGCACCATTTGGTGTTGGAGACTAAGAGATATCCACCAATGATCTATTCCTAATATCTCACCATACTTTGCAGTAATTTGTAAGCATCATAGATATGCAGTATCATCGTGATCCAAAAAATATGATTATCACCTATTTTGCAGAAAATGGTTTGTTATCTTTGAAAACAATCCTGAGTCCAAATATTCTCCTAGAACATATAGCAAATTAGCAATTATTGTGCTGTTGCATTTCTTTGATAAAAATCTGTCTTACTGATAAAACATGCGACCCATGGTGGTGCGAGACAAGAACCTTTCTGAAATAGAAATTGCATGACCTTGTTTACTAAACGAAAAAAAAAAAAAAAGCAAAGAAGAAGCAAGGGATTATCTGGCTTGATGGGCTTTCATTAATAGTTATGCTTCTCATTGGAAGTTTTGTCCATGTTTTACATTGAACCTTTGGACTTGTAGATAAAGGAGATAGCATTGTGCTTGAGATAATAATATATTGGTTCGTGGAGCATTTGCCTTCTAATTGGAAAGCGATAAAGTTGCTGGGTACTTCCTCAATTTAATGTTGTAAATGTACTGTAAGCTTAGAGGATGATGGCCAATGATGACCTCTAGATCCTATATGCATGGTAAAATGTTTCAATCTTGAAAACCTTCTGTGAGGTGGCCATGGATGACTACTTTGACTATCGTTTTTAGATAAACAACTGTGTTTACCGCCAACATGATATGAAATATGATAGAATGCTGTGAAGTAATTCTGACAGTGGTCTCTCTCTTTTCCTTTTCATTTATAATAGCTTTATAATCATTCTCTTGTCTTTTGATCTTTATATTAGAAAACCAAACCCAAAAAGGAAATAAAATAAAGTAAAATAAAATAAGAAGAAGAAGAAGAAGATGAAGAAGAAGAAACTCAAGCTAGGTACCATTCTTCCTTTTCTTTTCTATTCTTTTTCCTTTGGGAGTGTGGTGTTTTATAATGTTAAGTGATTTTTCTCTTGTGGGTATTTTGTCGTTGAAGTGTTAAACATTTTCCTATCTTCTGGTCATTCTGTCTTTCCTGGTATAATCTTTGACTGTCTGTACCCAAGTTCATATGTAACCATGCATATTCTTGCTGAAAATTAAATTGTATCTCAGGTTATGAGCAATTTGGGATCTCTAGAAAAGGTTCACAGGATGTTACAGATGAGCACTGCTCAATTTTCTATGATAAAGAGAAGGTATTGTGCTAGCGATTTACCTCCCGATATTATGTTCAGGACCTCATTAAATAAAGAAAATTAAACTATAGTAGAATGGACTATGGAAAAACCTTACTCCATTGGATCACACTGTCCAATGAAATGATGGCAGTGATGGAGAGAGTAGGATGCACTGTTGGGGTCATACTCTGTTCTGGGGTCTCACTTTCTCTCCATCACAGTCTATCATTTCACGGATAGTGATGGCCTAACTGTGAATTCCCCATAGTCAATTGAATTATTTTACCTTCCCTTTCGTTTAAGACCTAATCAGGTTTTTGATCAACCAAATATATTTTCTTCGAACTTCATCTAAGTTGTTTGTTTATCCAATTGAAGGTGGAATTTTTAGAAGGTGGAACCTTTTGGTTGTCTGAGTCACCTTCTGTTCCAGGAAGCATGTCATGGGGATCTGAAGTTCCATGCATTGCGACATGGGCGATATCCTTTTCCATTTTAATATGTTTGTGAAGCTTACCTTCTTTGCTGTTAATTCTTTTTGCTTGGTATTTTTTTATATGCATGAATTTTAAACTCCAATATCTTCATTTGGGTCTGATGCTCTGACCAGTACTTAAGTTATGGCCTTTGAGATTATATCATATTTGATGTGTAAGGATCAAATATAAGGTTATATCATGTGCCAATCAGACAAAAAAATAAAAAAGATGAGATTGTATCGTACTCGATATGTGATTTTGTATGGAAAATACAGTATGTATAGCTGCTTTTCTTGACATAATTTTTACACGTTTCAACTCAAGAGAGTTGAGCCACCTGGGTTCAGCTTTCAGATTGTGAACTCGAACATGGATGAATTCAGTGCTCGTGCTCGTAGGCGAAGTGCTTTGCTTACGTGGCAGCATATAGCATCCCTTCCACCTAACTTGCCAGTCGTGTATTGTGGAGTATTCAACACTCAAAAGGAATCAACAACAGGCCGATTTCTCCTTGGAAGGTCAAGGTATGCTTAAAATGCTAGTCTTAATAGGTCTCAAAACACATGTACACATGGAGATTTGTTTCTCTCTTTTTGTAGATGCAGGGATTGATTTTTTCCTAATTTGACTATCATTTGCCTGATACTTTTAAAGCTTGTGTGTTGTTATTGTACCTACCTGATGCATATAATGCAATGTTGACATCAAGATCATTCATGAAAATTACAACCTGTAGATGATAAATTTTGTTAAAACTCCTTAGAGGTTTAAAATTGCGAATACTGTATAGCATGTATGAACTGTAGCACGTGTGTGAGAATAGGTTTCGTATTCGCTTGACGAGATGGGAGGAGGTCTGTATCCTAAAGTAGAATGGGAATTGAGGTTTGGGTAGTACCGTAGTAATAATGGAGTTTGTGGGGTGGGACAAAAGATGATAGAAAAATCTAAATATCCAGATGTTATGCATTTTGCTTCACCTTAACTAATTTGTTCTCTTTCTTCTGGGTAAGTTTAGCTACTTCTGATATTGTTTCAACTCCCCGTCCTTTCTGGTTAACAGAGAAATAGTAAGAAATCATAATTTTGTTATAATAATAATAATAATAATAAAAAAAATCATAATGACTGCACCGAGGAGTATCATTATCTTATAATCATAATACCCACTAATGGTATTGTGCTTATTATATGGTGTAGGCCTAGAATTTCCCCTCTTTTTTTACTTTTATTGATGTAATCAGAATGATGATGATATCATACTTTACAGTCAACAATTCTTAAAAAAAAGGCGATGATGGCGATGATAACATTAACACCTGTTAAGCAATTTCATCTCATCAACCATCATTTGTTGAGGAAAAGTTAAAAGAGTCTCAGAGTTCTTTTTAGGAAATAGTGGATATGTATCATGTCTAGGATTTTTTTTTCATGTCTTTAGTTTTATCTTATTTTATTTGTTAATCACGTCTAGAATTCATTGTTATGGTGTTTGACATTGTTGTGTGGTTCTCTTCGCTTGTGGCAATTCTCACAGAGAGCATGGAGTTGTAGGTGACATGAGGGATGCTTGGCCCAGCGCTCGAACAAGGAAAAACGTATCACTTATACGCACCTATCATGGTTTTAAAGGTACATTTCACCCTTTAGTTCTAAAATTGCCAATTTGGGTTCAGCTCTCTCCTCCTCAAAGAGAGAGAGAGAAAGAGAGAGAGAGAGGCTTAACAATCTGGACATAACTCTGGTTTTGGAGATATTTGACTCCAGGTGATAAACAGGGAGCTCTCGAACTAATAAAGTTGATACTTCGGGCCCTTTGTCTTTGCTGGGATCGCCAAACCCAGGATTTGCATATTGATTGGATCCTTTATAGAGGCCGTTCTTTGTGTCCTGCATCTTGTGAAGTCATAAATGACAACATTGATGGACTTTATCCATCTTCTCACTATCCTCTATTTGCAGAGTTCATGCTACCCCGTACGGTGAGACTGATCGAAGAATCCGTGTAAATGATGATCCATACCTACTGGGAGTTTGTATTTCTAATGCTGTTTTTCATCGAACTGAGATTTTTTTGTTGTATTGATGTTGTATCTTTTTTAAATTAATCTTTTGGAACATGGTTCCTGATCCTTTTTGGTGGACGAAACCAGAGATTGAGCACTTGCTAGACTCCTTTCTTCCATGAAAATGCTTTATATTGCTAGACTCATTTTCAAGTTGAAATGACTTCATTATGATTTTAAGAGTTGAACCCAACTTGAATCACAAACACAGTAAGAACATCATTGCTATGTTTTTTCTATTTAAAGTTGATGATAGCATACATCATTCAGGTCTGATGCATGTAGTTACTAGTTATTATCATTGTTGCTGACATCTTATTCTGATAAAGAAGTTTCCCATGTTTAGAATTTAAGGATTGTACAACTGGTTTCTACTGCAAACATTCCTTAGAAGGGTGTGTATGTGCATGTGCGCATACACAAGCAGAGAGAGAGAGAGAGAGGCTTTGGATCCATGAAACCAGCTGCCCACAAAGCTACGTGTTTAAATGTGCAATGATTCATACTCCAAAAAAACAATCAAAATCTCTTGAAGAGCATACAATTTCCTTGAGGTTGGTGACCATCAAGCTCCCTGCAATGGCTCAACTGAGACAGCGTAAGGAGAATCCCAATCTGCATCAAAGATTTCTTGCAGTTGTGAAACAATGGCTTCATTATATGTCCCAAAGCTCACACCGGCTGTCGTATAAAAGTAATCCCATACAAGGTTGTTTGTTCCAATATGGGCCCGCACATCACTCACTGCATATTTGCCATGGTTAACCCTGGTATAACCAGGGTAAATATTCCCTGTTCTATTGCCCTCTCTAATGGCTGGTCCAGTCGAATTGAAACCAGGTACCTTGTAATATTTGATCTCAACCTTGCCACCACATTTGTTATATTTCGAAGATGAACAGAGTATGTTGGAATAAAGGAGGGACTTGAGATATTGATCTGTGTTTTCTATGAAGTGTCCCCAATATGCCACTAGAATCTTCACGGTTGCTTGCTTGGAGAAAACCACCTGGTTTTGGGAACATTAGTAAGTGAACTTCAGAGGAGTTTTCTCCTGGTTTTGCGGACATTAGAAGTGAGTTTGAGATTTCATGGTGATAATGTAGAATGATGAAATGATATGGTTACCTCTGATATTGCAGATGAGAGTGAAGACCAATAGATAGTTTGATCTACATATTGAGACTGGCTGAGCCAATCCATGGTATTCATCCTAACGGTTCCTCCAAAATTAACGGACTTGATTGTATCTATCCATGCTTGTTCATCTGTCTGAAACTTGCCAAATGAGAGCTGCAGCGTAAACCATAAAGTCATGGATCAAGTGAGTAAATGTGTGAAATTGCATTTCCATACGATATTAAAAAAATACAGTTGAATAATAAACTCATACATAAACACCCGTAACAAAACCAAATAGAATAAAAAAAAGACCAGCCAACTAGATGTCATGTAGAACAATGATATTAGTGACTAAGCTAGTTATAGTTTTTTATAAAAGAAAAGAAAAAAAGAATCTCATGCATACCTCGGGAGGAGAAAAAGAAAGATAGCTGAGGCTCTCCTTTGATGTGCTTTTATTGTGCCCTGGTGTATCAATACGTATTTTGAACATAAAAGGGTCTGATATTACAGGGTAACCCATCACATTAGGAGTCTCAATATATGTAGGAAGAGGGGACCTGCATTTGACATTAAGTACAAACAATCTCAAAGAAATAGAACTGTTGACCAAAAAAACAGAAAAAATAAAATAAAATAAAGAATATCATAGAGTACCGAAGATACATATATGTGTCAAATCCTTCAAACCTAGCATTTATCACTGAAGAAGAAAATATTCCAGCATTATTGCTGAGGACAGAAAATTCTTTTAGCAGAGAAAAGGAACCATGGAACAGAGAAAAGGAACCACAGAACAGATGGAACTTGATGATTTAACTAGGAATCCCGAAGATATTGGTTCATCATAAAAGAAGTGAACTATTGGAAAGAGAATCGCACTAAACCTATATAAATAGTGGAAATGAACACAATAGTGGATGTGCGTAGGAATAGAGGAATGTTTTACCACCTATTACTACTGCCACATATAGTGTTGGCGAAAGCCAAATAATTTTGTGCTTCTGAAACTCAAATATAACTGTTGCAGAAGCCATAAGATCATGCATAGTTGTATAACTTGGAATGAATTGGATGCATGGATCTTTAACCTAAATAGACCGTGAGTTACAGGACTAGTGTTAGAATGACAAAATCATGAATTTTTGCTTTTAACAATGATGTAAGAGATAAAAGTACTGCCAAACAAATGCCAAAGGAGATCAAGTAAGCATTGACATGGGGTCAATAATATCGGTGATTAAAAGAATAAGACAGACTGAAACAATACTCATTTGTCACAGTTGACAAAAACTTGTTAGGATAACATAGATTTGGTGTCCGATTGGATTCACAATTATAAATTAGTCGTGCACTTCTTTTGGAACAAAAGGATCCACATCGTAGTCATAGGGTGTTATCCTCAAATAATCAAAACTTGCTACTCTTTTTTCATCACGAAACTGAATTTCGCTAGAAACGAAAGATCATGATTCACATGATTCACAAATAACCTGAGAGAAAAGAAAAGGTCATCACATATTTCCTTATTCATTTAAATAGAGGCTCTGACCATGGGTGAAAATTTTGGTCAATGAATGCTTTTCAATTCTTTACATATGCAGATACGCTCACCTTTATATGCTATGAAAATTGCTACAAGATCAGATCAAGTTTGAAGGTACAGTTTCAATTTTCAAAATGAAGTTCCTGATAGTTTTAATCATCATCTAGTTGAAGATAATCTACTGCTCATTCACATTCACCTCACCTCAGCTTCAAAGTAAAAACAAATAATTAGCCATGGGAAGTAATTTTTAATAAAACAAATGCATTTTTCTGAAGTAATCTCCAACATCTTCTTGGCGTATATAATAGAAGCACACTTAGCAGGATATTTCAGAACTTTTGAAGAAAAATTTAACCAGAATGTCTAGTACCTATACATACCCACTAAATTTGATACCAGCAGTGATATATATCCTGAAAAATCACTACTATAAGACACAACAACCATGTCTATGTAGCACACAAAATGTATAACAAGGTTCTAAAGATCAATCAAGAGTAGTGTAGTACAGGAATGGGCTCAAGGCTAGGTACTCCGGGTGGTGGGGCTCCACAGCATGACATCTTAAGTTCCATTGGCCCCTTCCCCATTGTACTCGTACCCTCCCCCCCCCTCCAGCGGTATGCTGGGCACCCCCAACCGAAAAAAACAAAATTAAAAAATAATAAACTAATCATCAAATATTCAACACATCTTGCTGACACATACGAGAAACATACATCAACATACATCTTGAAAACATGAGCCATAAATCACATACCTGCATCTCTCCTTCAGAGCAACGAAATGAGACCAGCAAGGAACTTTTCTACGAGATTGCCACTCACTATCCCAAACTGTTCTAGTGTATAGTGAAGAATTCAGAGAAGCAAGTTTCAACAAGTTGTTGACGTATGTATCCACCTTTGAAGCTACATTAGGGCAATCCACAAGATATATTCCAACCTCTTTAACCTAGAAAGCAATTCAATACTGAGATTACATGATTATTTTGGAGGGGTAACCTTATTTTTATAACAATCTTCCAATACATTTTCAAATCATCCAAAGATCACCAGTTTTCAAATCAAACAATCTTCTAACTAGTTCAATGCCAAACAAGGAAATAACAAATGAGTTATACAAGAAGGTATTCGTGCACAAAGTACCTGAGTAAGGGACTTCCAGTCATTGTTTGCAGATCCAATATAGACATCTTTGTTATCAGATATCCAAACTTTTGCATGGACTATACCAGAACCCCACCAATCGCCGAGCAATAAGGTTACATTCTCTACATTGGGTCTCCCTGAAGCAAGATGGGCTGATTCTTGCTCATAATCTGGATATACACCAGAGTGCTGAACAATCCTATAACATAAAGACACTCGTTAGATGTGAAGTGTGCATCATCATTCACCAGTTTTTCACTTCTCTTTTCTTCTCTTATTCTATATTTAATGGAGAATCTTATTAACTATTTATTATGGACACCATCAGACTGAATATCTTTTAAGCCATTCAGTATCAATAGCCGTCTCATAATTAGCAGAGAGAGAGAGAGAGAGAGAGAGAGAGAGAGAGAGATTTCTTCAATGGTTTAATCTAATTGAGTACCATCTTATTTCAATTGGATGGAAACAAAAAAGCACAAAAGCTCATGTAAGTAATATTATTTGTTAATGAGTTAATGAACTTGCAGTTCAGTCACAATACAGGGCCAAAAACTTAAAATTTATTATGATAGCCTAGAAATATTAAATAATTTATGACGCAATCCAAGTAAACAATGAAAACCAAGTGACATTAATTAATTAATGTCTCAGATAAAAGTAAAAATAGATCATGGCACTATAGGTATCTCTTATTATTACTTCTCACATAACAGCGTTTTATATCAATAATGAAAAAACTCATTCTGAAAAATCCAATTTTTTTTCAATCTGTAAGTTCCTCAACAACGTCTAGAGACCACAATTGTAAAGCTAATCTTTTTTTTATGGAGAAATACATTTTTAGAGAGAGAAACATTATCATAAAAGGAAATGGAAAATTAATTACTTGACATTAACATTTCGATCAGCTGCAGCTTCAATGGCTTTGTATACAGAGAGACCTGATGAAGCCCCAAATCTTCTCAAATCAGAGAGGGAGAAGCCATAGTCACCAGAGCGAGGGTCATTGGGTTGCGCAAGTAGCTGCCAATACTGTGCTATTATCTGCAGTTTGCTCGTCGAATTACCAGCAAGCCATCGCAACACCTCCTCTGCAACATTAAGGCACGCATTAGAGAGAGAGAGAGAGAGAGAGAGAGAGAGAGAGAGAGAGTAGTTAGTTAACTAAACTAAGTAGTAGTTAGTAGAGAGTACGTAGTAGTAAGAACGACGGTACGGTGGTGGGTAGGGTGGGTGGACTAGTACGGTACGGGTAGGTAGTACGTACGTACGTAACTACTACGTAGTT
>NW_006500327.1:4070451-4113930 GCF_000471905.2 Amborella trichopoda
TTAAGGACTACATGTGAGACTCTTGTACCTAGCATAATGGTTAATCCATGTTTAAATATTTATTTCGACAAGAGCTTCAAAAAACAAAGCAAAAAGGACTTGATTTCTATATGGCCGAGCTCACATATGTAAAAATGCGGGCTTCTTAATAAATATATTTTTGAGATGGATTTTAAGACTTAATTTTTAAGGACATGTAATCTCTAATATGGATATCATAAATATGAAAAAATAAATAATAAATAATAAATAAAAACTAGAAATAATAATTCTAGTAAGAAAACATATGGACCCTTAGTTTTCATTGGTTTTAGATATAACACGTGCTTACATCCATCTTTAAGATGGATGCTTTACACTTTCTAGACCGCATATGTAGAAATGCAGTCCAACCTGCATGAAACAAGTTTTCAAACAAAAAAGATGTATAATAGTAAAATAGCGCTTCTCGAAAAAGTAGAAAAAAATGAATTTAAAGTTATATTAGAGATTGTTTGGCAACAGGAACCGAGAACCCGAATTGGAGATTTCCAATTCTAAAATCTGAAGAAGCAGAAAATTAAGTACTTGATAATGGAAAATATTGTGTTTGGTTAACTAGTTTGGAATTATGGGGATTTTGAAAACTAGGTTTGGTTTAAGTTGAAAATTTCAAATTAGGGCATATGAAAATTAGCCAATTTCTATCGTTCATTAAAGTTTTCATGAATGAGCTATGATAAGCGAAATATGGATTAGCCAATTTCAACCGTTCAATCAAAATCATAGCTCAACTAATTGAGGTTGGCTATCACTAGAACAAATTGTGTATTTACTCTTTTAGGCATATAGCCGAACTCAATTAGTTGGCAAAAGGCTTTGACGATGATGTCGGTGAATCCTTCAAGCATTTACTCCTCCGAGAAAAACAATACTGATGAGTCAACTTAGTGACCAACATAAAAATTTGGACAGAAATTCTAAAAGTGCAAGAAAAAAATTCGGCTCTATGATTAAACACCTATTGACAACTGTAGGTGTTCAAGAACTAAAATTCATGTATATAATTTTCTCTTTTCTACCTTGTGTAATACACAAGAGGGATATCCGCATGCACTATGAACCTGCGACAACAAAATTCGTATTTAATCTTTTACTCTTTTGATCAAGTGTTATACCACTAGGAGTATTTTTTTTGGATCTTAAATTCTTAAGATCCACCTTAGAATTACTAGATAAATAGCAACAAAAATGATTTGTAAGTTCATGAATTCTAGAATTGAGGTCTAGATAATATTTGCAATTTGCGATCTTTAAGGCTTCAATTTTTTTTTTTTTTTCTCCTTTAATTAGATTACCCAAACTTGGGATCAACAGTTTATACTCGTGTGGGAGAATACTATCAATTTACTCCACTGAGTAAAATCCAATATAGGAGTAATTTTAAGATCCCAAAATCCTCTTCAACCCATAGACTAGCCCTAGTAAAAAAAATAAAAATAAAAATAAAATAAAACTTTCCCAATTGAACTCTCTATGTATTAGGGAAAAAACAATGTATCGAGATTGAATATAGATCGTTTAATTTTTGAAGCACGATATCTAAGTATAAAGAATACTCAAAAAGTTAAGCATTTTCTTTTGAATATAATTTACAGATGATTCTTAGTCGTTTTCAAAATTTTAAACTTAGAAGGTCCTCCTAGGTAGGTCTTTTGACTGAGATACAGTATGCTCTTTCAGGAGCATAGACACGCTCATCGGACAAAAGCATAAGATAGACAGGCTTATCCACCGGATCTCCACAACTTCAAAAATACCCCCACAAACCAACGGCTAGTTATCCAGGCTTGAGAGCCCGCGAATTTCACACCACCATGACCACTCTTCCTTCTCTCTCTTCATCCTCTGCACTTTCTCTCTCTTCCTCCCCCCTTTTCTCCAGACCCCACCTCTCTGCAACCTCCTCCTCTTCCATTAGAACCCCTCTGTTTAGAACCCCAAAAACTGAATTGTGCACCACCAATGCCAAGAAGAAGAATCCATGGCTCGATCCGTTCGACTATGGTGATGACCCTGAAATGGAGGGTGGCTCTCTTTTTTCAGAAGGAAAGCAAGAGGAAGACCCAAGACCACCTGATAACCCTGGAAACCCATATGGGTTTCTCAAATTTCCAAAGGGTTACAATGTTGAGATCGCATCTCTTGGACTGATGCTCAGAGGTGATGTTAGAAGGTGCTGTTGTGTAATTTCAGGTGGTGTTTATGAGAATTTACTGTTCTTTCCAGCAATTCAGCTTTTGAAGGATAGGTATCCTGGTGTCGAGATCGATGTTTTGGCGAATGCGAGAGGAAAGCAGTGTTATGAGATAAATAAGAATGTGAGGTTTGCTGATGTATATGATACTGATGATCCCTTTCCTATTCCTGCTGAGTACACAGATATGATTGGTCTTCTTAAGGTGAGCTCCTAGCTCCTGACTGTGAATTTGGGTTATTCTACATTTGATTTCTCTTAGTGTGTTGTGTTGATTCTTAAGGTCGGATATGCTTGTTTACGCTGCTTTGATTTTTGGTTTATCTTGATGTTATGTGCTGATTCTTGATATGGGGTCTGTTTCGGTGAATTGGGTGTTCTGTTTTCTTTGTTTTGTGTATTTTTCCATCAATGCTCGAGGTAAGGCTTGTTTCTGTGAGATGCAGTTCTTTTGCTCTCTCTCTCTCCTGTTTATTCTTTGCTTTTCATATTTATTGAACTTGGGTGAAATTTTACGGAAATGGAGTTTAACTCCCAAAATAGCCCTAAATCGTGACCCCTCTGCTTTGTGACTTCAAGTCAAAGGGAATTTGAGAAGATTGGGAAATTTTGAGCTGAATTCCCTGAAACTGATCCATTTTCTGGACTGAGATATGGTACGTCTCTATATTTTTTTTGAACGTGACTGAAACGTGTTCCATCTCGTCAAAAATACATAATATCAACAAATTCTATTGCCTTTTTTTTTCTTTTCTTTTCTGCTAACCAAAGTCTGCTGAAATTGTTTCGACTCTTGTGAGGAAAATGAAATTGTCACTAAAATTTTAAGCCGGGCCTTCTTGTTATATGTAGGCGGTTTTTCTGCTAGATTATGCCTTTGCTTGCTCTGCGTGATGTTTCTTAGGTTGGGTTTCTTCGAAATTATGATTTGTTTCTTTATGGGTGATGCATTCGTTGGTTAAATTTATTTTTCCTGGAGTAAAGAAAGTACATCCCAAGTACAAAATTGGGTAGGTAGCTATTTAGGATGATATCGTCCCCAGCCTTCTTTTGTTATCCTAGATGACACTGTGTGATGTCTAGTTGTGGGTCTAGTTTAAAGCATACTTATCAAGACCAGACTCGAATGCCTTCTTAGACTGGTCGGATTGCTGACCAATGCTTTGGCTAGTCTGGTCCAAAGCAAAAACCGCCTAAAACTAATATTTGAGTGGTTAGACCAACTGGTTTTGATGCCGTCTAAATAAAGTTGGGCAATTTTTTACATATATTTCAAACTTTAAACCCATATTTCTATTTTTATTTTATTTTTAATATCATCCAATAGTAATCGGACTGGTTTTGACTAGACCTAACCCCTTATTGGTTTTGTGGCCTTATCCAATCCTTATGTTTGGGTTAAAGCCATATGTATTCACGTATACAAAGAAATGCATTTATGGATACCAACATATGTGTTAAGTGATGTATCAATAATCCTTGACTTTATGAAACCGCTTTGCTATATGCAAAGTTGCAAATTCTGAAATAGAGCGCAGGGGTACTTCTTTTATACCAATGTTTTCTTCTTGTTGTACAAATAATGTTCTGACAATCTTGATTACAACTGCTGCTGCTGACTTCTTTGTGAATCTAGTCTTCAGAATTATGAACATTTTGAATCCTTTATTTTCTTCATTCTGGTATGGTATGCTATTATCCTTATGACCCAAAGAGAGAGAATGGTCATACTGGTCATCACCATCCAAGGTATGGATGAATAACACTAGAGGGGGAGTAGAGCCTACCAGTTGGGTCATTTCACTTCCCACTCTCTCTATGTTACTGTCCATGTTTTGATTGGATGGCAAGGGCATCCATGGCCATTACCTTCTTATGGTCCATTTGGATCATAACATACTTTCCGGTTTCTTCTTACTCCAGTTTTTTCCCTTACAGTAAGTTACTGTAAAGGCTCCTCATATTTTTATCATTGGTATTTGCTACCAGGGTAGGTATTATGATTTGGTTTTATCAACCACATTAGCTGGCCTTGGGCATGCAGCATTTCTCTCCATGACATCGGCTCGTTCTACAGCGAGCTATGTCTATCCAAATGTAAATGCAGCAGGTGCGGGGTTACTATTAACTGAAACATTTACGCCAGAAACTTTGAATCTCTCTGAAGGTGGATATCACATGTGAGGTTATTTACAGTAATGACCTATTATTTACTCACGTCTACTGTATTTACTTGTGTCTACTTAAAATTATCTTGGGGCTTTCCCTATGCATGCATTTATTGGTAGTTTCTTTCTGTTGATGATATTGATATCACACATGGCAAAGTAATGCAGACTATGATGTAAATGTTCATGTCCCTTGATGAAGGTATCATGAAATGCTCGACTGGCTGGCGAGACCAGCTCGAAATGTGCCAAGACAAACTATACCTCCACTCAGGGTTTCTTTATCGAGGAAATTGAAGGAGTTTGTTGAGGCTAAATACAAGAAGTCTGGTGTTGAGAAAGGGAAATTTGTGGTCATTCATGGCATAGAATCTGATTCTGCAGCTTCAATGCAGTCGAAGGGGGATGCTGATAGCTTACTATCTATCCATATGTGGGCTGAAATAGCAAAGTCAATTAGGTACAGGGAGTTTTAGTGGTATTTTTCTTAAACAAGAAATAGCTGAGAACTTGCAACTTTTATTTTGAAACATACTTATCCTCTATGAGATATTTGACCCTACTAGGTTTGTTGTTCTTGACAAAATCCTTTTGTGGATTATTTTCTCAATTCTCTGCAATTATTAAACCCCAAGACTTTTTAGCTTTTGCGCCATTTTTGAGAAATCATCACGTGATTATGGTGCCTGCCTTCAGGGATTTGGTACTTGTACGTCTAGACTTCTTGGGACCTTTGTTCCATTTGCAATTTTTATCCATCAACATTTGTCAAAGGTTCGCTATAAAATTGGTAATTTTGGCACAGGGGTGCTAATCCTCTCTTTGTAATCCCACATGAGAAGGAGAGGGAAGAGGTTGAAGAAGCTGTCGGGGCTGATGCTAATATTGTTTTCATTACCACACCTGGCCAGGTCCATATCTTCCTCACAGGTTTTTTATTTATTGGTGATTACTTCCTCAAGCGCTTAATTTATGTTCTCAAAAAATAAAAACTGTTCTTCTAGTCTCTTTCTTTTTGTTAAAAAATAAATATAAAGTGAGATAAGTTACAGAAGATCAGATTTGCTGTCTAGAAACTCCAGGTTACATTACTGTTCTCTTGAGGGAATTTACTTTTTAGAACTCAATAGCCCTCTAAATTCGCAATCTGGATTTTGCTATGTATTAAGTAGCTGTGAATTTGGAGCTTCTGATCTTCAAATTCGATACTAACATTGATAAAACATGTTTGGATTAATGCCAGCTTGCCGCTCTTATAAATGACTCCGTGGGAGTAGTAGCAACGAACACAGCTGCCATTCAACTTGCTCATGCCCGTGATAAACCTAGGTGAACCTCGTCATTATCTTTCATCGAAAAGTCAAAACTCTTAATCTAGTTGTAATGCCCTCTCTCTTTTCTCTCCCTGAGTCTTTCACATCAAAATTCTTATTTAGTTATGATCTCTCTCTCTCTCCTTTCATGTACATTTTGGGTAAATGCCTCTCTCTCTTCTCACCTTTCCTATATATTTTGGGTAAATGCCTTTCCTGTATATGCAACATATGAAAGTATTTGTTACAGTAAATTGATGCGATTTTCTTTAGATTGTTTATGGCATTCTAAAAAAAAACTCATTGTCACATGTTTCACGTATCTGCTTTTTTGCAGTGTTGCATTATTCTCTTCGGAGGAGAAAGGGAGACTCTTTGTTCCAGATGCTAAGGAGAAGAAGTGTGTACTTGTCTCATCAAAAACCGGGAAGCTTTCAGATATTGACCTTGGAGCTGTGAAAGATGCAGCGCAAGCTTTGGAGGGGTCCATGGCTTTGGTCTAGAGAGATAACAAGGAGGTTCTTGATGATCAATATATCTATCTATAAGGCATGTCAATTACCTGGTTTTTTTAACTGTAAAGTGTTAGGGCAGAATTAAGAAGCTTTTTTATCCATTAAAAGTTGCATGTTTTCTTTCTGTATGCTCTCTATAAGGAGAAATGCATGAGGTCACTCAGTTCAAACCAGCTGGTTGGGCTAGTTCTATCTATTTCCTTTTTGACAATGAAGTAGCCAATTGTGGACCCTTTTGACGATTTCTAGTCTGGACTAAAAGAAAGTGCATACAAGTTGGAACCAGCCCGAACTTGCCCATGCAATTCGCATACATTGATTTGTATGGCAAAGTCAAAATGGACGTACTCCATTATGGATGATACTTGCTGGATGTGTAATTGGGCCAAAACTGTCGACTCCAGGCCTTAAATTCAAGTATTAGTGGATATATTTAAATCTTATTAACTGTTTTAACTATCATTCTTTTATGTTATTCGTCTTGCTCTCTTTCTCTCTCAACATGGGCCATCAAGGAACTGTAGATCAACCCCTATACTTGAACCAGAACAGGACTGGCAAGTGGCAAGAGAAGAACTGTTGAATCAAGCGACAATGAAACCCAACAATTATTATTTTGAAGAAGAAATCGTCGTCCTACTTATCTCATGTTGATATAGAAGCAAGAAGTCCAATATAAAGTTGAAAACCAAGTGAAATATTATATAGAACTCCATGCAAGCCAAGCCATCTATCATGGTTTTCTGATAATTGAGTACATGCTCATAAGGCTTTCACTTTCTGGAAAATTACCAAAATATGCCCTAGGTCTCATTGATTTCTCACATTCCGAAATCCCGTTTTGAATGTGTGATATCATATTTAATTTTTACCTCATAAAAGACCATTTCAAGTTTCTGCAATATCCCAAATGAAAACGATCTATATAAAAGTAGAAATATGTGGATCCAATGCCTAATTCACATTAAAGTAAACAGGGTTTCATAAGGGACCAGACAGCTTTAACAAGAATTATCAGTTGAATGTAGAACTACATGCCCTGTGAATCAGATTCCGTCCCACGAAAATGATATTGGTTCCTTGCAATAATCTGCCATTAATTACTGAAAATGTAAAGGAAAGGCATATCGTGATCCATCCCAGTTTACAAACAGTAAACAAGAACTTGACTAAAAAACTAACAGTCAATACAAAGCGATTGCTTTGGCAATGGAACTGTTCATGTGAACAGTGTTGGCAAATGGACAGTTCACATGAGAACCTGCGATAGAAATAAAGTAACCAATAGTAGAGATAGTGATTTGAGTAACAAGCATTTAGGGCAATTTGGTTGTGCACCCCCTATGATATTCTTCTCTCTACTGTTATAGACCAAGGGAAAGATAGTCTTTTTTCTTCTGTCCATTATTGAATAGTCACTTTTCAGCTGTGTATGAATGCAAGTGGTTCCAAAAAGCAATGGTTACAAACAATTGCGGTACTACACCAGCACAAGCAGAGGAGAATAAAAGTATGAAACCTGTTTAGTGGTCTATCCAAACAGTTGCAATGGTTACAAACAATTGCGGTACTACACTTGAGATTTTGTCAATAAGCTTGTATGCGGAATAGTGTAAGCCCGAAAGCCAATTTTAAATCTACAATGATCTGATGATCATGAATGCATGCTAGTGTTTGGATTTTATTTTACTTTTTCACAAATTCAATTCACTAAAAAATTTGTGCGCACACTGTTCTATGTTAGAAGCTCCTAAAAATATATGCATAATTCACAAGAACTATTAATCAAAATACCCCCTAAATGTATATATATGAGGAAAAATAATAATTTCTTTGACTTCTAAATTTCTCTACCACTTTTAATTTTCCCTCCAAATTTTCTGAAAACTTTTTCCTCTCTCATTTCTCTAACTCTCGAAGCTAAAATCTTCTAGAAAATGTATTTGCATGCTTATCTAATGAGTTTGCCATTACATCTCTCATTTAAAACCATTCTCTTTTTTATCTTAACCAAATCTTGATTTTAAAAAATATCTATTATGTTGAAATAGGAAGTGAGCAAAAAAAGGAACTAACTATTTTATGCTTTGGTAAGAGCAAAATGTACATTTGCCCCCTCGAGCAAAGCCAACATATAAGAATATTCTTTGAGTTTCTTTTCTATGTGACAGTCGATCCTTATAAATTGCGTTCTTTTATTTTTAGGAGCTTTAAAGAGCTTCTCATATCGCACAAATATTTAGTTTTGCCTTAAATCTGGTTAGAAACCGCTTTCTGAACCCCCAGATGTGTAGACAACTATGAAAGATGGACGAGACAAATGGGTTAAAAATCACAGTGTGCCAACGTTTCTCATAAACAGCTTTATAGGAAGGAGAACATTAGAAAGCTTTATAGAATGGTAATCATTGCAACTACCCATTCTATATTATCTATTAGGGGTGGCAACGGGTTGGGTAGGGTCAGGTCGGCTCGGCTCGGCTCTGGGGTCCAGGCGGGCCAGACTTAGACCCGGAGCTAACTGGGTCCAAATTCCCTGAACCCGAATTGATTATGGAGGGACCCGGACCCTACTTAAAAATCAATTTTCACGTTAAAATAGAAAAAGAAAATGTATATTAAACTCAAAAAAAAAAAGTATATTTAACTCTAAAAACAAAGAGAGGGACTGCCTAGACCTTGATCCTGACCCGGAGGGACTACCTGGATGCAGGCCCGGACCTGAATCTGGTCCAGGCTATTGAACCCGACAAGTCCAACCCTTGGACCCATACCCGGACCTCGGTCAGGTCTACCCGTTGGGTCGCGGGACCATGGGTCCCAACCACCACCCCTATAATCTTTCCATCGAAGGCCACTGCTCCAAAGTGCATTACATGTAACTCGTAGAATTTAACATTTATTTAGTAATCTGGAATTTGGTCGTAAGTAAGAATGGCTTGAGGTCTTTGGCAGTAGTATTATCAAGCTTCATGGTGAAGCTTTTGACTCCATTTTCACCAAAGGATAGGGGCCCAAATTCCCACGGACTTACCACTTACCCAAAAAACAAAAGAATTGGTCGTAAGACTCCTTGTTAAGGGTAATATCATGAGTTCATGACAGTGAAATTCTTCATATCATCTTCGCTAATCAATATCAAAAGAAAAATATGTGAGCTCTTAAAACACCAAATCCGACAGTGCCAATCTTAGGGGAATGGACCTACAGCGAGTTTACAGAAAAAGATTTTTAGACAAGGTCATCTTCAAATAATACCAAATGACCCCAAATCTTTTTCCTCTAATCAATAATTTTAAGGAAAATGTTTTGATGGAGCTGCAGTTCTATCAAAATAAGTAAAGCCGCACTGTAAAACTCACTGAAAATTGCATTTTTGGAGTAAAAAAACTTTCAAAATCGATCATATCAGTCTTGTTCACTATGGTTGTGAAAAAGAAATAGGATTTCAAGGCATGAGCTTTGGTTTTTTTGGTTATATTTTCCTTTTCTTTGTCTTTTTACTTTGTGCTGATTTTTTTATTTTCCCATGTAATAGAAAACATGGTATGGATTGTTTGGTTGTATTTTTCCTTGGTTTTTTATTTTAATTTTTGCTTGTTTTCTCTTTTAGTTTTTGTTGGGTATAGAATCATCATTTGCGCCATGAAAAACGTGGTTATGGGCTTTTCATGTTGTGTTTTTTTCTGTTTGTTTCTTATATTTTGATCTCCCAGAGGCACATCGTTCAAGAGCAAATAGCAAAAGCACTGACAAACATGAATCGCAATTGAACTAATGCATGTTTCAATCAATTCATTATAGGATTAACCTATTATCTTGGTTTGTGAGATATGGATAAACAATTGGACATAGTTTCTACAAGTCCATGTAGAAATGAGTCACCTCTTAAAAATCTTTTTTTTAGACGGATTTTTGTATTTAATTTTTAGGGACATGTAATCGTTAACATTGAGATCATGAATATGAATAAATAAATAAATTTTCAAAATTTAAAATAATAATTATATTAAAAAAACATTTAGAATGTCAATTTCAATTGTTTTTAGCCACCTATTTGCATCAATCTTTTATTTGCATCCATCTTTTAAGATGGATGCTTTATACCTCGAGGACCGCAAAGGTAGAAATAAGGTCCCCGCCTCATGAAACAATTTTCCTAAACAATTTGGCCCACGTTATCAGATTCTTCAATTTCAATTATATCACATAATAGCAGTTTCCGGAATACCATTCATTTAAATAAGTTACCAGACATACAAAATTGATTGCACAGGGTTTCAGGGTTTCTGACTCTGTTTACCAAACATGAGGAAAAACAAGTTTCCCGAATACCATTCATCTTACCAAACATACAAAATCGATTACACAGGGTTTCTGACTGTGTTTACCAAATATGAGGAAAAACAAGCACGAGAGATTCATTCTTTGTAGACTATTTGCATATGTAATATTTTTCTTGGAAACAGTTTCACATGAACCAAATGAACCCTTAGTTTTGGAAAAAATTCTAAATGTGGCAATGTGTTAGGCCTCACCTCAAAACCCTGCTAGAAAAACCAATCCGACACCACAAAACATTGTGATGGCGTACAATTTATGCCCCTTTTGTGATAATTGAAGTTCTTCCAAAAATAGGCAAACCTAGCATATGTCGAATTCTGTGTATGTGCAGGCCAAAAAGAAATGGGTTAGGTGCTCTGTGCTCCTCTGTTTAAGGTTAAAAAATTTGCTGTTACATTCAAAAGGGCCTCTTTTTTTTTTATTTCTTTTTTAATGTTAACTTATATGTTTCTATTTAATGTATTATAATATAAAAAAGGAAAAAAAGAAAAAAGTTTATATAAGGTGTCAATCTTATGCTGTACGATTAAGTGCACCTAAAAAACCTATTAGCGAAGGTTGTTCTTATGCTGAAAAACCCTCAAATCGGTCATCTCAACATCGAGACTCATAGATATGAAAAAAAAGGATTTCTAATCCTAAACATAGTTCATCTTTTAAAACATTATCTAGACGGTCCATTTTCAAGATTTCCCAAATCTGCTTGACCGTCACCATTTCTGAAACTTTAAATTTCATAGTTAGGGGCAACAATAGATTTTCATAGCATCGCAAGGCTTGTGGCACTGAAACTGCATTTTCAGCTTAACTTTGAGGTGCAACTTACTTCAATAGTATACGGTTGGCACCTTATATAAACCTCACCCTTTAAAAGATTGCATGAACCCAACAAAATGGCGCAAGAAAAACTACAAGAAGGGTTATGTATACAAAAGGCTAACAAAGAAAGCAAGCTGTCCCCTACCTCCTCTCACACTAACTGCTGACAGCTCTAAGTTAGATATTCCATTTTTGCAAGCCTGTAGGCCTCTTCATTTGCTTCCCCAAAAAAATGGCTGAATTCAACATCCAATCTTGTGGAAAGATATTTGATTTCCCACAAAAAAGGGCATAATTTCCAAGGGGTACTGTTTGGATTGGAGCACCATCTAATTGTGTTTAGAGAATCTCCTTCTGTTAGGTAGTAGTTTAATCCCTCGTAGGAGGGCCCTTTACCTCAGCATCATTAACAGTTGCAACTCCACAAGGGCCTGAGAAAGATGGAGCATTGCACCATCGTGATCTGTAATGATGACCCCAATCCCCGATGGCCCGGGGTTGCCCAACGAACAATCGTGAAAATTCAACTTAATCGCATTATCTGGAGCTGACCAAGCCACAACTCTCATCGCTTTTTTTCCTTTTAAGCATGAGAATTTCATCTAGGTTCCCAGAAATGTCTGACAACAATATACCTGAGCACCAATTAACTGGTTTAGCACACTCAATCACAGTCAACAAAATGCGTTCCTTAATTGCTTGCATTGTGGACACCTTGCTCTCAAAAGTTATGTTGCTCTTCTCCTTCTGTATATGCCAAAATAAAGCTGCCAACAGAATCCTACAATTTGAAGTCTCTACATCACCAAAGGGAGGGGAAACCACTGCCTGATAAACTCATAAAGGGCCTCTGTTCTCTAATGGACCCAACTCTTGGGATATATAAAGAAAGCCTCAAATTGCAGCAAACATGAACATGAAAACATAACAGCAAATATTCTTATGCCAATAAGGACATGTCCAAGGGCAGGAATGCTTAGCAATAGGCCAATAGCAAAGAATCATAGCAAAAGGAGAAAGATGGTTGCTAGTCTCTGAGTTTACAAACCCGAATTCATGGGAACTGTAAAGTGTCATGACCTGAATCGTTCCTGAGGAAAGCACTTTTAAATTTGTATTGCCATGACGCGAAGGATCTCATGCTTTTATCAGAAACTAAGCTCTGTTTCGAACTTCAAGTATATCATTCAGTACGCCGTGCAATTCTGAAAAAGGAATTCCTAAGCAGTCATAATCATGTTAAAAAGAAAAAAGAAAGGATTTTCTTCTTGCGATAGAAAATTGCTGCAGCATCTAGACAAGAAGCTGGACTTCAACAAGTTAGCTCCCTGTTGAATGGCGACATACCAAGTTACTATAACTCATTAACCAGCCCAAGGGTAACCTAGAACCCGCTTTGATGTCCAAATTTAGGGATAAAACTCGTGTGATGGAAAATGTAGCCTGCCACCATTCAGCACAACTTAGTGGAGTAAGACCCCGCTTATTGGAAAAATGCCGCCATAGGGAAGGGCTTGCATAGAGCTAATATTGTAAACGATGCATATATCCAATGATGGCCGCCAAGTTTTAATGGTTGCCTACAGCGCCAGAGTGAGATAAGACCATAGCAACATAGACATTCAAATGAGGTTTAATTGTACAGCTAAAATAGACCACTGTAGTTTGTTCTTGTGACGACCTTCCGGGTTGAATCCCTGACCTCCCTCTTCCAATCAGATGTCATATGACCAAGCCTAAGCCAGAGAGAGAGAGACCGAAACAGTCTGACATGCAACAGTCTAATGTATTCGAAGAGTGTGAGCAGAAACTAAAAAATGCAGTGGAATGAATAACAGGGGCAGAAAGGATTCATACAATAACCTCAGCTCAGACTATAAACCAAGTCTCCAATTCAAATCGGATGGATTAACCAAAAAAATAAAAATCCAATAACCATAAAAAAGGAAATAAGAAAAGAAATTAATATAACTTTCACTCATACATTTAAATTCTTGCACTGCCAGATAGTTTCAAGAACCCACCAAAACTAAAAAAAAAAAACAAGCAAAGTATAACGAGAGAACATGTGTCATTTCTGAAAGGGAAGAATATCTTCTCACTCTTCCATTTGATGGCTCTCTTCGTCTGGTTTGGTGATCACCACTTTCATCTTCTTGGCGTTTGGAATAGTTAAGGTAGAATCCTCTTGGAACGCAAGAGGGGCCTTCACCAAGTCTATTCCCTGCTCCAGCTCCTTTAGGTCTTCCTTTCTCTCCTTTATTTTCTTTACTTTCATTCTGCAAATAAAGTTTCCCACGGAAAAAATTGTAAGTCCCAAAAGTAATGTCTTTTTCTCATATTGGATAAAATGGTTTGATCTCTATTCCAATTTAATTACCAAAGAAACAAAAGAAAACGTATACATCACATATGCTACTCAAAATGGACGCATATCCAAGCCCGTGAGCATGTGATTCATTTGGACATCGCATTTATAAAAATAGTATTAGAAGCATCGAATAACAAACCATCAAAGCCAACAATAACAGCCTAAAATAATATCACACTGCATCATTTAGCAACAGTCCGCTCTATTGCTACCTCCTGGAAAGGAAGTTCTGCTCCAATAAAAATAAATTACGAATATACCAAATAGTTTCTATTATTACATGTATGTCTGTTTTTTACCTTTTCTAACGTAATTTTTTTAAAAAGACGACTTTACCTTTTTTCGGAAGTTGAATAACCAAATTGGATGGTTTTTCGGATGTTCAACATCTGAAAATAGGCCGAAAGTTTAACGTTTACATTCCCATTTTCGGGTTTTGAACATCCGAATTGAAGGGTTTTTCGGATGTTCAACATCCGAAAATTGTTTTGGATGTTGGATATCCGAAAATGTCATATTTTCGGATGTTCAACATCCGAAAATGTCATATTTTCGGATGTTCAACATCCGAAAATATGACTTTGAATTTCCTGAAAGTTTCCGGAATTTCACAGTCATTTTCAAATGATGATCATCCGAAAATATGACATTTTTGGATGTTGGACATCCGAAAATGTCATATTTTCGGATGTTCAACATCCAAAACTGACATATTTTCGGACGTCCAACATCCGAAACCACTTTCACAAGGAATACAATGTATCGACATAACCCTTCAATTCAGATGTTCAACATCGAAAAATGGGAATATGAACGTTAAACTTTCGACCTATTTTCGGATGTTGAACATCCGAAAAACCCTCCAATTCGGTTGTTCAACATCCGAAAAAGGGTAAAGTCATATTTTTTAAAAAATTGCATTATAAAAGGTAAAAAATGGACAAACTATTTGGTAAATCCATAATACCGCAAAGCATAACGGACATTTACGTAATTTTCTCAAAATAATACTTAAAAAAAAAAACTCAAATTTTGTAAAATATCCAATTGTCCGTACTACCCCATCACCCTGCAAATAATCATTTTATTTATTTATTTTTTAATCATTAACTAGCTGATGCTCCTCAATGACCTCTCCTTGAACTCCAAATAAACCATACAGTACCAGAAAGAAGTCACTTACTTGGGAGAGTTTTAACTCTCCATTTTTAACTAAAGGGAACTTTAGACCAGTAAGAAATTCAACTTGCACATCTATATTTTACTTAAGAGGATCTAATGATGGCTACTTACCCCTAAAAACGAAAAAGAATCAATATAAGAAACAGGGATGTTCTGCAACCACAAATATGCCTGGCGGATGGCAATTAAAATGAGCGAAAAGCAAGATTGAATCCACCCCAGCACTAGAAATTGTAACATCACATTAGATCCAATTTTGATTTGCTCACCAAGAATGACCAATACTGATAATATGACAAAGTAAAACGTATTGGAGATTAAGATCATATTTCTGAACTCATGGTGATGTGGACTGTTAGAACCTGCTTTGCGAACTGCTTTGTGAATTAGAGAAGTCCGAAAGGTACTAAGATATTCAAAGAAATTAAGGGGAATTCTCATTAAAAGGGAAGGTACAAATAATTTGATCCATATATAATTGGTCATTCTTATAGGATTTGTGTAGCCGACCCCAAATAGTTGGGATAAGGCTCTGATGATGATGATGATGATTGGTCATTTTTCTTAAAGAGTGTAATTTTTTTTTAACAAATTCATATTAAGAAGTATTGATTGATCTGGAGAATTTTGAGAACAAGGAGAAATACCTGTTTAGCCAGAATCTCTCTCTCCTGCTTACTCTAATATCATCAATCTTCTTCATAGCTTTCAGAGTGTTCTCCACAAGATTTCTGTCATATCTCTCTGGTCTCTGCCGCTTTCTTTCAAATTCAAAGACAGTATCCTGAGAGTAAAATTAAAATGTAAACAAATTAGTAACTTGTACACAAGGATAGTGGAAAGAACTGTCCAACAGAAATAGCAAATACCCTTGCAAGATCCTTGTTATGCAGTTCTCTATATTTCTTCGTCCATCTCACTTTACGAGGATTCCTTTTCATCTTGAAGTTCTTGTGGCATTTGGATCTGCAAAACTTGAAAACCTGTGCAATATTAAAGAGAATTGCTATGAAATTAGCACCACAATTGAAGCCTCACAAATAATTTATGCCGAATGTTACGTCATGAAAAAGGCAAATGTACAAATAAAATAGTAGCAATAGTTCAGCATAAATATGGCTCCACAAATAAGTTCATGTTCTCAGATATTCATTCTAGTTTGCTTTTATTTTGCATACAATGAAGTCTTTTCCCCCACCTCATGTATCACAACTGCAACATTCAAAATTTCAAATCCCTCAACAAAATAAACTAATCCAACCGTTAATACCATAAGAGATAATCTTGTAAATGAAGCAGTTCAGCTTTTAATTTTGGAATTAGGATAGCGAACCCTAATTTTTTACTATTAACTTTATCCCAATTAATGAAGACTCATCCTACACATTCAAACATGCATCTATATCCAGATACATGGCCAAAGCAACTCTGCATAAGCTGCAAGGAATCTCCAGCGATCTGGGAATCTCTTAGATATCCTCTACAAGAGCTGGCATTGCAAACCTCCTTGGATCCAATATGAAAATCACTTCTAACATATTTGATCATCAAGATCTCGTGATTGGGTGGATAGTACCTTTCGGGGCTCCCCATAGGTCACAGAAAGGCTCTTTTCAATCCAGGTAAAAACTGAACAAAAGCAAAGTGGCATTTATGGAACTTTGTTCCTTAGTAAAGAAATGATTGGGAAAGAAGATAAAGAACCATAGAGTGAACTTTCTTCAGTTAAAGAACTAGCAAATTGCATACTCAATGTTCTCCAAGTAGAGCACCATCGTGTGACAGACAGCCTTACACCCCTCGCAAGCAGTACACCTCATTCCATCTTTATTCAGAGGATTCCTTTATAGTACACACATGTAATGAGGTTGAGTTAAATTACAAACCTTGTCAGCTCAATCTTTAGAGCGTGGGTAGCACATGATTTGATATCAATTGGTTCTTTTTTATTGGTTTCTGCAAAAATACCTTTAGCAGGATAGGTTTGTAAGTCTAGTAGGAAGAATCCCTTTCTGTAATTTGGTTTCAAAATATCAAGCATCTGCATTTTTGAAATGGTAATATCATGCGTCTTCTTGAATTTGTCTGTACTGCAATTTCAGAATATTAGTGGTTATCAGTTAGGGGATAGTGCAGTGAAAATGTAGGTCCAATGTCCAGTAATTCCATTTACATGCTAAAACAACATACTTTGCAATTAATGCACTCAACCACCACACAACCAACTACACACTAACATCCCTAATAATTCTATCACATCTCTGTCCACACTTAAGAGAAAAAAGAATAAAGGAGTAGATATCAAAGGAAGTGAATCCTACTAATCTGATTGCCACAGAGATAAACACTGAACCCAGAAACAACCCTTTCACAAAGAACACGACTGCTCAGAGTCCAACCATCCGATGGAACTTTCTGATATTACCCAATCTATATATATTTATGAGCAACAAGATTCCAAATATAACAGTACAATTGAGGATAGACAACTTTGATATGATATGATCAGAATGATATTGTGCTACAGCATTTTGTCTCAACTGTATTAGGCAGAACAAGAAAATCAGCTAATAACAAAAAACTAATCCATAGAACACGCAAAGAAATATGACAGCTAATATACTACAGTCAATATTAATGGTTATCAGCAACAAAAGATCATCTATTTAGAAAAATTAAGATAGAAAGGAAATAGGTCATTATAAACTGGCTGAACTGATTTAAAATCTTAGTCATCCGATGGATAGCATCAAACGTAACCTTTCATATTTACTCATCTCATTGCAAACGACAAACAGAATACTTCACAAAGTTGACTGATTCATAAACCATACTGTACTTTTATCAAAAAATAAATACAAAAAACAAATAAAGAATGCAAGCAATTCAACAAAACAAGAACATACCGTGCAGTCATTGCGAACAAACTGAATCCCATGACCGGGATAAATCGTACTGGAACAGAACCAACACTTCTCTAGCCTCATTGGATATCCAAGTCAAGGTATACCCTTTAACCGCCACAAGAAACCTGACATGCAAACATGTAAATTAAACCAAATTAGATATATATTTTTGTCACATTTACCAAACTGCACCAAGATATCGTGTAGAGAACGGGCAAGCACGAGCGGAGCCGGGGCCAAATTTCATTGGGCACAATGTTATGAAATTTGCCTTTACGATGACTTCCAATTGAATCTCACATTAGAATTAGATTGATACTTCAAATAACAATGCAAATGGAGGAAAAATAATATTTTGCATTGCAACTTGTAAAAGTCCCAGACACAGAGCAAAACACCCACCTTTGCTAATTTAAATCAAGAACTGATGAGAAAGCTCTAAACCCTAATTTCGAAAAGGAGATCCAGTGTAAACGAGAAATGGGAATTGAGTTAAGACAAATGTTTTACCTGGTTTGAATGGATAACCGAAGAAGAGCCGCAGTGGCAGATTTATGGAGAGCTAGAGTTTACGCCAAATGAGAAAGCAGAGGGCTTCCATTTTCAGGAGTGAGTCAAATTATACAAGAACCCTAGGGTATTGATTTTGCCAATAGGGCACCCGGGGAATCGAGGGATTTGTTTTTATTTTTTAGGGAAATTACCAAAAGGGAAATATAAAAGGTTCCCTCAACCTTAAAATGTAGAATTAAGGTTGCTTCTGAAAAATCCATCGAAAAATATTATTTTAATGGTAAAAAATCTTCTAATTGATCATCGCGGTCGAGATGTACAAATATGAAAAAGAAAAATATTTCGAGCCTTCGAAATAATGCACTTGCGATACATTATAAAAAGAGTTCATTTTCAAGATTTTCATATGCTTATACATTTACTTGATTTTAACTATTTTTAGAATTTAAAATTTTATAATTAGATATGAAAGTAGATTTTCAGATAATCCTAAAAAAATTTTATACCAAAATTACTTGTTATAATTAAATTTAGGGGGATGCACCTTAATTGCATTATTTAAGGTTGCAATTGCAACTTTATAGAAACCATGAGAATGAGATGGGCCTTGGCGGTAGTATTGCCAAGCCCCATGTTGAGGTCTTTGACTCCATTCTCACCAAAAGATAAGAGCCCAAATCCTCAGGGACTTTACCACATTTGGAGAATGGCATCGGGCCTTAGCAATAGTATTGTCGCTATTACACTTATCACATTTCAAGAATGGCATGGGGCCTTGGTGATAGTATTGTCGAGCCCCATGTTGAAGTCATTTCCATTTTCACCAAAAGGTACCACTTTTGCTTTGGCGGTAGTATTACCGAGCCCCATGTTCAGGTCTCTAACTCCATTCTCACGAAAGGATTGGGGCCTTGGCGGTAGTATTACCGAGCCCTATGTTGAGGTCTCTGACTCCATTCTCACGAAATGGTTGGGGCCTAAATCCCCACTGACTTACTCCATTTGGAGCATCCCATAGGGCCTTAATGGTAGTATTGTCGAGCCTTATGTTGAGGTCATTGACTACATTCTCACCAAAAGGTAAGGGCCCAAATCCCCATTGACTTACCACATTTGAGAATGACCTAGGGGCTTTGACTCCATTATCATCAAAGAGCAAGGGCCCAAATCCACACTGACTTACCACTTTTGCCTTGGCAGTAGTATCATTTGTACCCCAACTAAGGTCTAGGCTTTCATTCTCACCCAATGCATTAAAAAACTACTAACGATTTAAAAAATGGGCAGGGACTCGTCATCTCCATTGAATTGCCAAAAAAAATCCTTGTAGAAACCACACCCTTATAAAAAATGCCCTTTTTTATTACGTTATTACAAATAAACTTCAAAATTTTAAAAGGAACAGTGTTTGGTGAGTCGGCTGACTCACAGTCTTCTTGTGTGGTCTCCCTACAAAATACATTTCTAAAATATATTTTCGATCCAAAATTTTAGAATTCAATAATTGTTGGTGTTTATGTGGCCTTTAAAGGCCTTATGAGTATGTAATGAAAACATTTATTATTGTAGAACATAAACTCAGTGGGAGTGTAGTCCCTCGATGACCATACTAAGCAAATGATGTTGCTGATACCGGACTGTGCTTGACGATCTAGGCCAGTCGGTTAGAAAACCCAAGATACTTGGGCATAAAAAATATACCGAGAAGGGTTTTTGGGTTAGCCTTAATGAGGTTGGAGCGTATGCCTAGATGAGTGAGTCGAGGGACTGTGTGACCCTTGTGTGTGATGTTAGGCCTACAGAGATGGGGGCCAAAACCTTATCCATGTTCCATCACACGGCATGCATATAGATAGATCGTTGATATCCACCTTTGGGTGAAGCATATGCATGTGCGAGAGATACCATTATGCGTCATAGAGCTGTGGTCGCATCAGGTCATGGTGACCTTGACTTGTCTCTAGAGGAGGATCTGTAATCCACAGACTGGGATTGCGACTCCTTGGCTCATCGACCAGACTTTAGTGACTCGCTAATGAGCTCCTACTTGGACTGTGGGTCATGGAAAACACTGGATCGGTTCGATAAAGCAAGTGTGGTCTGTAGTCCACAATTAAAGGTGGAGTACCCCGTGATCGTTGATAGAATTCCTGAACCATATGGATCCACTTCCCATCATATTAATTTAATTGTGTTCATTTTATTATGAAAATTATTTTAAATTTATTATTTAAATTTTTATGAATCTTTCAATATTTTATTTATAATTTTTGGAATTATAAATAGGAAGTTATTGATTTTACAAATTATATAAAATTTAAATAAAAATTAAATAATATTTAAATAAAATTTAAATAAAATTTTAAAATATTTATAAAATTTTCATGGGGCCCATAGTGCACATGGGCCCACCATGTGGCAAATGGGTGGGGGCCCACATATCCCACTGCTCCCTTTGCCATTACATTGATATCAAGTTTTGTAATTTTTGGAAAGTCCATCTTATAAGCATATGGTCAAATATTGTTCGAGAAATATTGACCATATTTTATCTTGATTATTAAAAGAATATCTTGACTTGACATTATTGAAATATTCTTATGGAACATATGAGATGGATTATGCAATGTTAGGGAATGCATAATATTTTAATAGATTTAACTTATTTAAATATATTAATGGGAAAAATGGTTTAAGGAAATGGGGATAATGATTCATGCACTTTCCATGATTCTATGGAATGGATGGCTCAGATCTCTCACCCCACAAGTCACCTTGATCAACGGTCTATATTCAATCTCAAGAAAGAGGCAAATTATGGAAAACCCTAAAGAAACCCTAGACCTAAATTTCACTATGAATAGGGGTGCTCTTCCCCCATCTCTACATACTTCTCTCTCTCCCATAACCTCTCTCTCCCCCAGAAACTCTCTCTCTTTCCTAGGGGTCATGCCCCTCTCTCTCCACTCTCTGATTTTCTCTCTCTACTCTCTCTCTCCTAAAAAGACCCTAAAGGGTACGCCCCAAGATAGAGACTCTCTCTCTCATGATCTAATCTAAGGGTTGAGAAAATTAAGGTTTGAGCCTAATTATTTTGGAGTTAAGGTTTTGTAGAGATTTAATGATGGTTACCTAGTTTGACCAAAATTTACTTTCCCGGTTCGAGAGTGAAGCTAGACCACTGATCCCGCGCTATCAGATGTGGTGACTCGGTGTGGGGTGTAAAAAGCCCGGTTGAGGTAATCTCCGGCATCTTTTTTTTTATTTGTTTGTTCTTTTATTTTATATTGTCAAGTACAATATTATTTGTATGAATGACATCAAGTAGTTGAGATTTATTTTATTGATGTGTTATTTATTTTTGAAATTTTTATTCTTTGTAATAAGACCATCTGTGAGTGATCTTGTTGCTAAAATTATAAGGGGCGATTATTATTAAAAAAAAATTAATTGTATTTCCCCGGCAAAAGATTACATAGGTCTTTTTTTAAATAATATCAACCATGACAATGATATAAACTTAGAATTTTTCTGTTTCAAAATATATAAATGTTATTTTCATAATCCATTTGTTACATCCATCTTAGATATAGAAATTAGATAGACAAGGGACTGAATGGTAATAGGTAAATCGTCTTACTCACCAAAACCATGTTTTTTAAAACCTCATCCATACCTCCTTTCACCATTTTTTGCTTTTTTTTTTTCTTTTTTTTTTTAACTTAAAATACCATTTCATAAAAAGTGTTAGGTCCGTGAAGGCATCATAGTTAGCCCAGAACCATGATGGTCATGGAGGGTTCAAACGTTATTGGCGTGGGGGCTTAAGTCATCAAGATTTTATTAGGACCATGACGAATGATGATGGGGTAGCATTAGAACCATCATGGTGCTTAAATAACCATGATGATCACCTTGACTATCACGGATCTTGCACCACCGTGATACTATCACAGTTCAATTAAAACCATAATAGTTAAACAACCCATCATGGTACTTTAAATATCATAATGCTTCAAACATGGTTCTCACATTAAATCCAATACAAAGTCACTTAGAACGTGTTATAACCATCACAGTAATGGTTTAACCGTGATGCCTCCATGGACCTAATGGGGTATTTTCGTTACAAAACACAAACAGTGGTGAAACGGGGTATGAATAAGACTTTTGAAACTCTAATTGAATAATCTAAAAAAAATGGATACTTTATATATATATACTCCATGTACCAAAACTTTTAAAAGTTCTATACTTGGATGCTCCTATCCTGGGGACGGGGCTTCTCTTAGAACTGGTTTCTACTATAACTTGTCCTTGGGTTAGGGATGTATGCTCTTTTGAATAGAGCACCCAGAAAGTATGTATCCCATAAACTCATTACTGCCTTCTTCTTCTTCTTCTTCTTTCTTTTTTTTTTTCTTTTTTTTTTTTTTTAAAAAAAAAAAAAATTCTTCCGTCATTTATTTTGTTATTTAGCAATAAACTTCTCACTTTCATTCCAATCTTCAATATTGTTGACTGACTATGATGGAAGACTTATTCTTCAAGTTTCTTTCCAACATTACCTCTATTTAGAAATTTTAGGTCTTAAAGTTTCCATTATCCTCAATTTATTGAAAACGTCTCAAATCTTCAAAGGGTAAACCAAGTAAGACATTTTTGTCCAAGCTACACAATTATTATGGAGAAGAGATTGATGCTTTTTACTCTTCGGGATATGCATTTTGACTCTTTTTCACAATTTTCATGTGGGACTCTAGGTGTTGAAATCTTAAAAAGAGAAGTTAACCATGCCTTTCCCCTAATTTAGTAAGGTGTCCTAATACCTCTATCTCTTTAAGTCCACGAATATGCCAGAACTGTGTATTAAGTTCATTCAACAGCAATGAAGGGTTTAGCCGCTTTGAAGTAGGGAACATCTTTTATGTTGACATTTCAAAGAAAAAGACAAAAATAGTTAATTAGCTTAGTACTTCTGATTCTTCTTGGTATCAATCTGTTGGAAATGGAGTTGAAGTCGAGGTAGTAGCATACCCCATACATTAGTTGTCCGTTGTGGTTTGTATTCTCACTTACATTCAGAAATCACTAACTAAAAAAGAAATAGGGACTCAAAACTTCCCCAAAAAATGGCAAGAAATAAATAATTATAAGATTATCCATAGTTAATAACTGTGTTGGGACAATATGTCAATGTCAATACTAGTTTATATTTTGCCCCAAAAATCGTTAAGCGGAAAAAGATGTAATTGGTTTGAAACGGATTAAAAACAAATACAATTAGAAAATGGCGTATATATATATATATATATATATATAGTATATAAAGTAAAAAAAAAGTTTGATGCTGCGGGGACTGCATATTTACATTTGTGGTCTCTGAGGCATAAAGCATCCATAGATGCAAATAGGTGGTCCATCTAAAAATAATTGAAACTAACAGTTCAAATGTTTTCTTAATAAAATTATTATTTCTTAATTTACTTATCTTTTCCATATTCATGATCTATATGTTAGGGATTATGTCCTTAAAAATTAAGTTAAAAAATACATCTCAAAAATAGATTTTTAAGAGGTGACTCATTTCTACTTGGACTCATAAAAATCATGTCCATATTATGAATGGGTAGAGAGAAAGAGGGGGGGACCAAAAAAAAAAAAAGAAGAAGAAATAGGTGACAGAGACTTTAATTCCTTTTCCCACGGAGAAGCAAAACGGTCAATTGCCCCTCTTTGTATGCTCGTGGAAGAGGAATTTCAAAAATTAAAAACTCACTCTTACAAAAGGAATCTTGTAGTTTCTTCTTGAAAAACCCTTATTAAACCCTAACCTAGTTTTCCTATAACCCATGATCATCTTAGTCATTCAAGCCTAATAAAAGATCAGTTTCATGGCCTAAATCCTAGTTTCTTAGGGACCTTCCCCACATTCAAGCCATAGGTTCGAATGGTATACATTTCAGTAGCTCAATGCTATAAAAAACTATAGAGAGCGAAAGAGAGAGGAACTTATAAAAAAAAGTAAGCGTGCCCCACTCTAATGGTAGCTATTTCATTACTGCATATATAATACATGGGTGCAGTACTTTAATGGTAGCTATTTCATTACTGCATATATTATAATACATGGGTGCAGTTAGCATACAGATACAGATGCATCCATAGCTCTAGAGGTAAGGTAAACCTTGATGTAAAATATTCTTAGGATTATCTCAAAATCTATTTTTATATCTAATTATAAAATTTTAAATTTCAAATATGGTTAAAATCCCATAGATCTATAAACAAATGAAAATCTTGAAAATGTACGGTACAGATAATAAGTTGTAAAATTTACTATTTCTGAGACTTAAAATCTTTTTATTTTTCATGGTCATACATCCCGATGTCAAGATGATCAATCAAAATATTTTTCAACATTAAAACTATCTTTTCTGATGGATTTTTGAGGTGCATCTGTAGCTGTAGAGGTAAGGTTGCAACGTTATATAAACTTTTTCCATAATACATATAAAGGAAAGTATAGAATAAGACCATTTACTTTTGATACAAAGTGGTCACATTAATCTTGACTATTGGATGTGAAATTGGACTGCAATTATTCCATTGATCAAGTTCAAACTTCAAAATAAATTTTCTCAAACATTGAGACACATCCAAGCTATCAAATTCACATGAAATGGTCGTAAGGTATTGTGACCTCATTGTGTATCAAAGGTCAATGATCTCCTTGTATACAATTCCTGTATATAATCGTGGGTTAGAGAGTACAAAAATAAAATTTACATTGTCAAACCATTTATACACTTTCCTATACATTATAGTCGTACTATACTTTACACACTATTTCTAACGTGTTACATTCTCTCACAATTTCTTTGGATGTGTCGTATATGATTGCTTAAAAAGGAAATATCAATACTTAAACCACCATGTAGTCTTTCCAAAAACTAGGGGTGCTAGATTTTATTTCTATTAAATCCCATGTCACAATTATCCTCAGCCCCATGTGAAATCGGGCAATTGGGGGTGTGTGCATTCGCCAACATTAGAACTCCGAAAAAAAGTTCCTCAAATTTTATGCAGACCAATAATAGTTCAGGCATCTGATGTTGCATGTGACGGTGCTTGTGATCTGTGTACGAAAGACAATAGTTTCATTGTACACAATCCATACAATAAAAGTCGAAGAAAACATATCTTGTCATCCATATGAGCCCTGCTCAAATAATTCACCGCTAATCATAATTATAAAGATCAATACTGGTACAAATGAAACTGATCTCTTCCCCAACAAACGAATTATTATTTCTGCAAAACTGGTACAATTGGAACGCAAAACTAAGAACGTGGCTTAGCACGAGTAGAAGGTTCCTCCTTTGACTCTATGCACATCATAAAGAAGTAACCAAGTATCCATAGAAGCACATATTGGGAGGGAATCCAACATAAAAGAGCGACAAGGCTCAGTATGCTACCAACATACTGTGGATCCCTTATGTATCCAAAAGGAAACTCAGTCACCCAAGCTATCTTCTTTCCAAAGCGTACCCCATAATATGTACCGGATTCACCAAGCAATTGATAAACCCTGGAATTAATAGCACACTTTTAATATCTTAAGTTAGGAAGTATATAATCTTGCAGAAGGTAAATAAGCAGTTAAAGGCTAATTTTCTGGCCATTGAATTCAAATTTTCTATTCAAACATAGAATCCAAGGCCGACTAAAAAAAATAAAAAGAACAGAGAAAGGGAAAAAAGCCACTAGAATGTTGGAAGAAAAAACTTGCACCAGAACAGCAGATTGATAGAAGGTTGAAGTAGAATTTGAATTAGTATAGCTAAAATTTGGTATTTTAAGGACTCAGACAGGAATTGGTCATTGCTCTATTCATGCAGATCTCTTGGGTTCCTCTTGGGTTTTATCATCCATCTACCTTCACTAAAGTCCAGTGTGACTCAGCAGATTTTAGATATTTAATAGCTGGATCTGAAGGCTTGGCATCTCGTGGGAATGGGTTTTCACTTTTCGTATTCTGGATATTCATAACTGTGATCTCAAGGTTAAACCATTTTAAGGTTACACCAAATGGTTAACTTCTATTATATTTCAGAGGGGCATAAAATGATTCAAAAGGGTTAGTGTCAGATACCGTGTTTTATTCTAAAGGATATTTGTCAGGTAAGGGAGAGAAATAAGATAAACTACAACAATAGAGAGGGTGGTCCTGTCAAGACTGCATATTGGTGCTCTCCAATGTAAGCCTCGCACTAAGCGCACCTTCCTCGGTTAGCTTATGAGCAAGCTTTATTCATGACCCCAAAATGCAACAACTGATGAAAGGCAAAGAAAGAAAGAAGAAAACACGAATCCCAACACTAATGCCACTCACAAAGGAAGTGACTTCATGTGCTAACCAGACCACTCAAAATTCCATCATAAGGGATATAAAGTTGATTGGTAACATTTTGTCATAAAATACACATGAATATTTAACCTCTTTATAAATAGCTAATGGCTATTCCAGCTTTATGAAAATTGAAAACAAAAATAAGCCAACAGGAACACAGAGGGACCTAGCAATCTCAATGTCAAATGGAGATGCAGCCCCGCTGATTTAAACGGTGATAGCCCTTTTTCAATGGTTTTTGCTTATTTAATAAACTCAATTGTATAAAAAATCTTAATTCAAGCACGAGTATCAGATCGTGAGAGTGCATGTGCATACATGATGAAATCCACCTAACAAGGTCAAATATGTCAGACAAGAAGTTATTGAATTATAGAATAGGCATCGATCTTACCTATAGTCATGTATGCCTTGGCTCTACAGAAGCCCCTCAAGCCAAGAAGCAAGCATAATGTATTGCTTGCACAAAATATATCACCTGAACTGACCACTACGTCACATAGATGGAGAAGGATCACAAACTTAACGGAGTTACAACCTACAATCAGTTAACATCATTTCAATGCCATTTAACGTCACTTATATAACTTCATTTCAATATGCAGACTAAAAAGATTCAATGACCTCAACATTGTCTCCGTTGATAACTTCTTTTCATTTTATAGTTGTTTATCCAGTGATAACATCAACTACATACACTAGTAGGATGATAGAACCTAAGGAAGAATGCCTGTAGAATAAGTAACACTCATAAGCATTCCTCAATGCAGATGCCACATGAGAGTAACTCTAGTCTCACCAATCTTTTATGCTGGGCTGAGTCAAAGATGGACTTCCTCAGTCAACATATATACCCATAAACAGTAAATTCCTCAAGTTCGAATCAGCCAGATATACAACTTTGTCTAATGAAAGTATAAAAATGAGTTCTTCATTCCCGTTTTTTTTTTTTAACTTGTCAACAATTATTCATTCCCATTTCCTATATCCAAAGACAGTGATGCACAATAATGAATAAACATCTAAGAGCTGCAATCCTACACTCAATACCCAAGGTACAGGATATATGTTAGAATAACTTTGGGTTTTTGTGTTTTGTTAACTACAATCCTAGGATATATATTAGAATAACTTTCGGTTTTTGTTAACTACAATCCTAAGTTGAGGGTCCTTTTTTTTTTTCATCCTAACAATAATCCCATATCTTGGGTTACAGCTCTTGTTATGTGTTAATGCAATTATTGTGTTTAGTATTGCTGTTGTTGTTTCATTGTATGCTTCCATTAACATCATCGTTTATTTTGTATCATGACAGAGTAAGCATTGTTGTTGTTTTTAATGAAAATTTAGAGAAAAATTTGTCACATATTATTCTGAATGATACTAGGCAAGGACATAAAGTTATTGATCAATGACTTCAATGCATCCTTGCACTGCAAAATCATAACTTTATCTTATGCTATCTTTATACGTCTGGTTATTTCAATCCATTTTCTTTTAGCCAAGTCCGTTATACTCATGGCTTTAACTTAACCTAATTTTTGGTGATCCACATTTTTAAGCTTTTTTTTGTATCAGACTGTTTGGGACAAAACTGACTTATTACAGGTATTTTAGTTTCCCAATATATTGCTATTATCAGACTGGCTAACTATGGTTGGACCTCAAATCTAAATTCTCCTCGTACTTTAGCACATGGCATAACTAAAATCCAAGGACCTGAGCCATTAGTAAGGCATTGTAGCTTACATAGACCAGTTTGCTCTAAGCCTCACTCATCTACTGATTTTCTGTGCCAAACCTTTTTCATGAGTAAGAGAGCAAAGTATATTTTCCAACAACCCACAAAATTCAATTTTCATGGCAAAAAACCTAAGATTTATGTCAATGATGCTATATAGTAGGAGCCCAGGCATGAGGCTGGAGAAACAATCAAGCCAAAGGTAGAAGATAAGTAATATCCATAATAACATTATGTCAAGCATACCTGACTTCTAAATGAAAGGACTATAAAGGAGTTGTCAAAATCTTAGGTATTGACAGAAAGATATAAAATACACAGAGTTTAGATACAGTTAACAAAGATGGAAATAATACAAACGATTGTCTGGAAAATCATGAAACATAGCATAGGGCTGACATAAAATGGTATTTGATTTTAAATCAAAAGTTATTGAGTGACATAGTAAGGCTGATAACTTCAACAATTAATCAGTGTTTAGAAATTGCAGGTATTACCTAGACAATGACAAGAGATCGGAATTCCACATTTTCAGTGATCAGAAGGCCCACGGTTCCCTTTTTGCTTCTTTTGAAAGTAGCCATTCATCTATTAATCAAGTGAGGGTGATCCATATCAAGTTGAACTTACAAGTATAGACAATGAGATGCAAAGCAATGAGAGAGAAGATCATGGGGAGCGTTGTTGCAGCGTTTCCTTTTGCGTAGGCGACAATATAACAGCATAACCATTCAAATGTTATACAATCCAACATGCATTTCACGGATTTCCAATGAAATTTCAATATCACACCCGTGAATTTATAAAATAAGATCAAATAATCCTCCCACTTCTTGCCAAAACTAAACAAAATCAATAAAGATCAACTAGGATAGATAACCCAAATCAGGAACTACTGTTATTGAAATGAACACCCATGGAGGAAAAGGAACCCAATTCAAATTTGCAGCTAAAAATCAGGATTCACATCTAGTAGATCTGACACCAATAAAATAAAAGAACCAACTCCATCATTTACAGTTTACAGTCACTAGGTTTCAAATTCCAAGTGAACAAACAACAGAGAGAGAGAGAGAGAGAGAGAGAAAGAGAGAGAGAAAGACAGAGAGAGAGGAATAAACTTACTTGAAATTGAGGTACTGGCCAGAGATGAAAAGAACCCAAGAATACCATGGAGGCCAAGAGAAGTGGGCAACTGATAGCAAAGCAAGAAACTGAAGGAACTTAATGAGGTGAGAGACTTGAGCCATTATGTGAGATGGGTCTCTTTTGTTGCCACATAGATCCACCCATGATTGTGGGTAGGTCCACAGGAGATAGTAAAAGGGGAATGGGAGTATCAATGCAATGGAAATGAGATTTATTCCTGTTTCCATGACTGTGAAATGACCAAAAAAAAACAGTTACTCAATTAGGGTTTGTTTTTGCCTCTTTGGAGAGTGAGACAGCACTGGAGCCTAGATAAGAAAAATTTTACAAAAGCAAGCATAAGAAAAGCGGTAAAATTTTACAAAAAGCAGTTGACCTTTTGGAGGCGTAAGACAGATGATACAGACACGCCAAATTTCGATGAGGTTTTTGGTTTGAAAAAATATGTATATATACAAGGGTGTGGTTTGTATGGGCCCTAAACAATCAAAGTAATGCACCTTCAAATAGTATATAAAAATGTGGTTTTAATATTGAAAATTTTTATGATGCGGTACAATATTTTTAATATTTAATTATAAAATTTAAATCTTTAAAAATAGTGTAGATTGAGTAGATTTATAAAAATTTAAAAATCTTAAAAGTTGACGGTTCAAAAATGAGTTACAAGATGAACTATTTCCAAACTTAAAAATCCAATTTTTTTTTTCAGGTCCATGCATCTTGAAGTCGAGATTAACAATTTGAGAATATTTGGACATCAAAACAACCTTTTTTAGTAAAATCTTTGAGGTGGGCTCTAATTTGATCATAGAGCCTTAGCTCTAAATAAATTTTTTTCCAATTTTATTGGTGGAACAAACAATGTACCTAAGATGGATCTTTCTGATTATCCTTTAAAATCCTTAAGCACATATTTGTGATCTTGACCCAATCTATGTATCGTTTAATTTCTCATTTATTGCTTAATTTCTCACTTATGGCTCTTTGGTACGTTGGGGAATTCCATTTCCCCATCTTCGACAAACCGTTCTGCATGCCACTTCTTCCATAAGGCAAGAAGATACTAATATGCTGCCACTATTTTGACAAGAAATACAAAAATAAAATTTGTAAATGGCAGTACAATCCAACAGTTAGTGGTAAATGTAACCATAATTAACAAATTGGGGAATAACAATATATTGGCAAACCAAAACATTGGTAATAAACCGGTTTTGTTTCAAAAAGTTGGAGACAAAATTCGGGTAAAAAATATAGATCGTAAATGAGTGAAAAATCGGATATGTAAAGATAAGACAACATAAGATTATGAGTTGTAGTTATTATATAAATAAATTAGAACCATTAGACAATAATCTTATCTCCTTAGCTAGTATCATTAGAGTCATACTCAGACTATTTTTTTGTCTAAGATTTCAATAAATACAACAATGTTTACTATGTTGTCACAACACAAAACTTACATTTGTTGGAAGTATACAATAATAACAATACTAAATACAAGAACTACATTAACAATAACAAGAACGGTAACCCAAGGTATGGGATTATTCTTTGAAGAGAAAAAATAAAAAAGACCCTCAGTATAAGATTGCAGCTAACTAAAACACAAAAACTCAATAAATTGAAATTGTGGTCGATCTGTAATGCTATATTGTATGCACCAATGAAATAACAAACAAAGATGAAATCAACTAAACTACTGTGTGCATAAAGAAAACCATAAATGCTTAAGCAAATCCCAAATAAGTTTATTCTTAACTCCTAGCTACCAAAATCCTTAGTTATCACAGACTCTCTTTGTTGCGTTTTATAATGAAGCTATGCGTTTAGAGAAAAAAGATTTTTTTGTTGAGTTACTCCTCCTCTAACTCTAACTATTATTTTCGGATATATGGTTGACTTGATAGATTATTTTTTACGGCATTTATCGTACTTTTTTTTAGGGAACATATTGGCAAATTTTTTTTGTTAAATCGAGATTCGTATTTACTCCAACTTTTAATGTCCTTATCTCTTAACCAACTTTACATATATTAAATAAATGAAGAGATACCGTTATTTGGAATTGGGAAGAAGTTTTTTTGAAAAGTTATGTTAGAAATAACATTCAGATTTATATCGATTCTACGAAAAGACAATTTTTTGAAAATCTTTTAAAAAATTCAGAGTTCTTAATAGATTTCAAAAAATAAGAGATGTTTCGTGTGTTTTATCTGGAGACTTGCTGAAGTACTGGAGACTTGCTAAAGTATGATTGTAATTTCTCTACACCAAAAACAAATGGCATTATGTTATGCTTTAATCACAAGTGTCTCTTTGTTATGCTTTAGTAAGAACTTTTTTTATATTTTAGGTAATTCAATAGTAGTAATCGAACTTAAAATGTAGCATACACTTCAGTAAGAATTTTGTATGACAAAGTTCAATATGCATTTGACATGAGCCACTAAAAAAATGAACACCATAAATAAACTTGCAAGAGAAAAGACCTTGTGTACAAGGAGGTCATAAATATTTTTGTTCCTTAAATTTAAAAATGGGTGGTTTGTAAGAGTATCATTGAATAGACATCAAGTTCCAAATTTTTTTTTCAGATTTTTTGCTTCATTCCAAGCCATCCAATTTAACATTTAATAAGTGAAAATGGTTGTGACGTCCTTGTAATAAAGATAAATTGTCTATTTGTAGACAATCCCCAAAAAAATTCACATACCAAGTTCCATACCTTATAAGATCAATTGCTCATGTAACTAGTTTTTGATGTATTGGATATAGGGCTGCTAACAAATCGGGCTGGGCCTGGGGCTTCCAGGCCGGGCTTCTAACGGGCAGGACATTGTGGACAGTGCTTCTTATCAAGCTGGTATGGGCCTTTAACAGGCCGGACCGAAAATTTTGCACAGCAGGCATAATTGGCCCAACAGCCCGAAAATGCCTCGGGCTTGGCCAATAAGGCTTGACCAGGCCCAATAAGACCCAGACAGGCTCATTTAGCATTTTTTTTTTTTTTTTAAGTTTCTTCACTCTACAAACTTTTCTCAATACATACTAAAATATGTTTTAGAAAACTTAAAACCCTCTCTCTCTCTAGAAATTCAATCTCTCTTTCTAAAATTCACTATCTCTCTCTAATAACCCAATATCTTTTTCTCTCTCAAAAAACCCAATCTCTCTCTTTTTAGAAACCAATATCTCTTTCTCTTTCTGAAAACCCTATCATCTTTTTATCTCTAAAAACATGTTCTCTCTTTAGAAACCCAATCTTTCTCTCTCTAAAACCTATTCTGTTTCTCTATCTAAAAACCCATTCTCTCTTTTTGTCTCTGAAAATCTATTCTCTCTCTCTAAAAAACTGGTTTTAAAAAATGGAAGTCTTCATAAGACCCCCAACATTAATCACGTAACTGAATCAAGAGAGAGAGGATAATGGGGTTAGAGAGAGAAAGGAAAGGATAATGGGGTTGTGCAACCGTTTTTTCCCAAAATGGGAGCCTTCATAAACCCCTAACATTAATGGTCTAACTGAAACAAATTTCTTTTATTCTGAAAGTCAAATACTCCTGATTTGGCGACATTGCTCTTATCCCTTTTTTTATTGACTTCTATTATCTCTTTCTAAATAAAGAAAAACGTCAATGCACTTATTTCTTTCTTTATCGACTCCTATTATCTCTCTCTTAATAAGAAAAGGCGGCAGTGCACTTATTGTTGAGACAATTGAAGATCTTTATTTTGTTATATATAAGAAGTGTATATTTCATAGGAATATTACCTATTGTAGTTTATCTTGTTGTGTAAGGTATCTCTCTGATTGTTTTATATATACGCGTTGATAATTATCAATACATACAAGTTTATCCTCTGCCTCTTTGTGTGTTTGATATGGTATAAGAGCGATCACAAATCGGTTCCGTCCATTGCTTGGGTTTGTTTTATCTAAGATTGATTATTTTTTTATTAGTTCCTCCATCACAGTTCTTGATCTTGTGGAGGATTGGAGTTCTTTCTTTTTATTATGTTCTTGCTCACTACTTTCTTCGGTAAATTAGATTTCATTCTTTGCTTAACGCAGCTTTTTTTTTTTTTTAGTGTATTAGATGTTCCTCTAGCCAATCAGGTTCTTTTTCTCATAAATCAGTCTTTGTTTTTATTATAATAATCTCTCTCTACCATTGCTTCTCTCCCTTCTTTTGTTTTTTATCTCAATTGTCGTTTTATCTCTCCCCATTACTTTCACTTCTACTAATGTTCCAAAAACCACAGCCTTGAAATGAATTTCCAGAGCGCTTTTCATTGCTAAATTGATAATGACTCCCAATTAATATGAAGTTTATCTTTTTGTATGTTCACTGAATCCATTAACATGGATAGATCATACAATGATGAATATATACTAAGTTTGAGGAGTATAGAAAAACTCAGCAATCACAACAGCTGTGAAAGTTAAATTCACAGTAAGCCACCAGAGCCTAACTTTCCAAAACGGAAAGACAAAATTATATAAAAGGTCAATCATGAACACACTCTCCACTGTATTTGTATCTCAGGACACACGAACCGCAAACTTCCGTACCATTAGTTCCTTGATCACGTCCCTTTTGCAAATTCCGTCCCTTCGCAAATTTCGTCATTTTGGTTCTTTGATCACATCCCTTTGCAAATTTCGATTTCTTGGTTTATCACTCTTTCATTGAAGGATTTGGTATTATGTTGCCTTTCCTTTTTTGGTTCATTTGGTTCTTTGATTCAAATCCTATTTTTTTATTTGTTGCTTCCTTTTGTTAATTAATTCTCTCTCTAACTTCATTTGCTCCTTGATTTTGTCTTGACTTCCAAAAAAACAATTTGCATCTGAATTGTGATCTCAGATCCAAGTTCTTGATCACGTTTGAGAGTGCTCATACAATTTGAACATGGCTTCTGAAAAATGAGATGTCTTGGCCATAAAACTTGATAAGAAAAACTATCTTGATTGGTGGTTTCATTTTCGGTTTTCGTTGAAGGAAAAAGTTTGTGGGGGTTTATTGAGGGAACTGAACCCCAACTTGATCCATCCAATACTAAAGAAACCCGGCAATAGAAAATCCACAATACAAAAATTGTTTCATGGATCTTTGGCTACGTGGATATGGACATTGGAAGGCTAATAAAAGGCTTCCTCACTGCGAAAGAAATGTGGACATGTCTAGAAAAGGTTTATTAGTAATCAAATCTTACATGCTGATTCCGGTTTGAGTATGATATATTAAAGGGAGAAAAACATCCTATAATATTATGCTGGTTTTATGAACTTGTGGACAAAATATGAATCTATAAGTATGACGGCTATCACCTGTACTTGTGGCATTACAAGTTTAAAGGCGATAAATGATGACAGGAAGGTGATGCAGTTTCCACTGAAGTTGTGCTCAAAATATGTGATCATTCGAGCCAATCTTTTGAATCGCAAAACATTACCCAATATGGATGTCATTTTGAGTGAGTTACTTCATGAGGAGACCAGAATTGCAACATAGGCACCTTAAGGGAATATAAAAAAAATAAAGTCTATCTTTGTGACTCAACAAACCAGAAGAAAGCTACCACAAAAGAATCCATCTTTGCTGCAATGTTATAGCTATAAAGAATATGGTCATATAACTTCGCACTGTAAGAAGAAATTTTTTTGTAGTTATTGCAAACATCTTGGCCATATTATCGCATAGTGCCGAATCATCCTCATCGAGGTAACAGGGTATCAGATACAAGGAAACCACTTTACAGGGCATACCAACCTGCTAATGATGCATTAGAAGAACTAATGATATATATGAAGTCCGAGGCCACTCCAACAAATACTATTCATGCTCCAAATATGGCAGGTCCCAAACAGCTACTATGTCAGATGAAATTCGACAATTAGTACAAAACACTGCGTCTACGGCTATCTCTTCAGCTTTTTCTGCTATAGGTTTATTTGGTATGAACTCTCACTTATCCTCTAGTGTGAACCCATTTTGGTTTATTGACTCAGGTGCCTCTAATTATATGAATGTGGTGCATGCATGCCCATCATCCACTAAACCATAGCAAAGCAATAGTCAAATTCTCACAACTAATTAGGAGAAACTGAATATTACTAGTACCGATAATCTCTCACTCTGTGTCTCCCCTTATGCATCTTTAGGTTTACCTAATGTTCTCTTGGTTATTAAATTAACTATAAATTTAATATCTGTGGGCCAACTTGTTGATGGTTACAATGTCCATTTTTCTCATAATAGTTGTGTAATACAAGACCTATGCATTGGGACAGTGAAAGGGAAGAGGCGTAGAATTGGTCGTCTGTTTGTCTTGGAATTTGAGAAACCAAATCATGACACTTCTTTATTTTCTCCATCGGATTCTGATTTTTCTATTCTAATAAACAATGGCATGTGTAGCATCAAAGACTTGGTCATCCAAATACAAATAAATTAGATAATTTATTCCATTGTAGTTCATTGACTAATAAAGCACTTGCTTTAAATTCTGTCAATAAATATTGCATTAGTTGTTCCTTAAATAAAATCACAAGTTTGTCTTTTCCTACTCAAGTAGATAAAGCAACTATACATTTTCATCCTATTCATAGTGATGCATGGGGTCTTGCTCCAATTTTATCAAGAATGGGATAGAAGTATTTTGTTTTGTTCAATGATGATTATACATGTTATACTTGGATATATTTTATGCGTCATAAATCTGAAGTGTTCTCCCATTTTAAAACCTTCTTATCCATGGTTGCCACCTAGTTTGGTACAAAAGTAAAATCTTACGGTCAAACTCTGGAGGGGAATATTTATCACATGATTTTCATTTGAAAACTGAATATATTCAATCACAAAAAGCATGTCCCTATACTCTACAACAGAATGACATAGCTAAAAGGAAAAACCGCCACATCCTGAAAGTTGTTAAGACCTTTATGCATGACTCTCGTATTCCTCATAGTATTTGGATTGAAGATGCATCAATAGTTGTTTATCTCGTAAATCGACTCATCTCCTCAGTTTTGCATAAAGAATCTACATGTTATTCATTATTTCATGTTCACCCTGATTATTCTTTCTTGCATGTTTTTTGATGTGTCTATTTGGTTCATCTTTCTGCACATGAAAGAACAAAATTTTCTATTCAAGCAACCATGTGTTTTTTTGGGGTTACTGTCCCGACCAGAAAGGATTTCTATGTTATGATCCAACTTCTCGTCGTATACGTGTTTCTCACAATGTCGTCTTTTTGGAAAGCCTATTTTATTACTCTTCCATTGCTCTGCTCCTTTCTTACCAAATTTCTCATATGCCAACACTACTAATAAATCACTATAGCTTTTGGTGTATGAACAACTAAGCAAACAACACCAATCCATGCCTACTCCATCTCACCAATCAGAGCAAGGTTAGACCTCCACCCCACCTATGAGTGATTCTCTTCCCTTGTCCTTTTCTCTTAATCTTATTTCTTTTGATAATTATATCTAGTTACGGCGTTCTTCTCATATAACTCACCCACCTAACCGATATGGCTTTTCTCTTAATGCTTTTGACTTTTCATTACAACCCAGAGTTTTGTTTACTTCTCTTGATACTGTTGAGATTCCTTCCAAACACTTGGATCTTTGTGTACTTCTTAAATCAATGTTTGGCCCCTTAGATTTAGTTGATATGTCATCTACTTACCAGCAAGCCTTAACAACATCATGTTGGAAATAGGTCATGGATGCAGAAATCAGTGGACACTTGGGATCTTGTACTATGCCCTCCTAACACCTCTATTATTGGAAGTAAATGAGTTTTTCCTATGAAGCTTAATCTGATGGAGAGATTGTACCATATAAAGCACAACTAGTTACTCAAAGTTACAAACAGGAGTATGGTATAGACTATGACGAAATATTTGCTCTAGTTGCTAAAATGACCACTGTACGTACAGTAATTGCCCTATCAGCTATTTGTCAGTGGACTATCTCTCAGATGGATGTGAAAAATGCAATTTTTCATGGACATTTGAAAGAGAAAGTATATATGAGACCTTCCTGAGTATTGCCATGACAAGTCTATGATTTGTCATTTAAAAAAGTCATTGTATGGTTTAAAACAAGCTCCAAGAGCTTGTTTTGAACGGTTTCAACAGGTCATTCTGAATGATGGGTTGAAACAAAGTGCTCATGATTATTCGTTATTTACCCACCCATTGTTCTTCAGGTATAATAATTCTTCTATTATATGTTAATGATATTCTCATCACATGAGACAACGTTGACAGTATTCAACACTTGAAAGAGCTTCTCAATTACTCATACAAAATGAAAGATTTGGGTCCGTTAACTTATTTTTTTGGCCTAGAGATTCATTATTTCCCTAATGGATATATAATTAACCGAAAGTATACTAAATATTTGATCAAACTTGTCAACTTATCTGATGATAAATGGGTGGATACACCAATGGAGGTGAACGTAAAATATAAAAAGGATGACGGGGATAGACTTCCAGATGCCAACTTTTATAGACAACTGGTTAGCATTCTCCTTTATCTTACTATGACTCGTCCTAATATATCATGCAGTACAAGTTGTCAGCCAATTTGTTGCAGATCCCCGTCGCATCCACCTCTCAACTATCCACCATATCATTCGTTATCTGTCAAGTACATGCCATAGAAGCATATTCTGCTCATCTAACTCTTCTCTCTAATTACAAGCCTATGTTGATGCGGATTGGGCAGATTGCTCAGATACTCGACATTCGACCACTAGATGGTATATATTTATTGGAGACTCTATCATATCATGGAAATGTAAGAAACAACAAACTGTGTCGAAATCTTCTGTAGAAGCCGAATACCGAGCAATGTCCTCAGCTTGCAATGAAATTACTTGGTTGAGAAGTCTTTTACATTACCTCAATATTCTTCGTTAACCTCCTAAGCCATTGCATACTGATAATATGAGCGTCGTGCGCATTGCTTCTAATCAAGTGTTACATAGCCACACAAAGCATTTAGAAATTGATTGTCATTTTATTCCAAAAAATTCATGGCCGGAGAAGTTACACTCCCACATATTGGCTCACAGCAACAACTTGCGGATATTTTTACCAAGACATTGACTCGTATTCGTCATGACTATCTCATTGACAAACTGATGTTGTTCAACCAACCTCAGTTTGAGAAGCAATGTGGAGACCATTGAAGAGATTTATTTCGTTATATATAAAAAGTGTATATTTCATAGGAATATTACCTATTGTAGTTTATCTTGTTGTACAAGTTGTCTCTATCTAGTTGTATTATATATACATGTTGATAATAGTTAATACATACAAGTTTTTCCTTTACCTCTTTATGTGTTTGACACTTTTTTCTTTCTATAACAACTTTTATTCTCTCTCGCTCTCTTAGTAAAGAAATGCATCAATGTATTTATCTCTTTATATATCAACTTCTATTATCTCTCTCTCAATAAAGAAAGGTGTCAATGCATTTATCCCTTTTTTTTATCGATTCCTATTATCTCTCTCTCAATAAAGAAAGGTGCGGACCATCTATTACAAGAGCCCATGGGAGAGTTGACACTAATGATTCCCAGTATTTGCTTAGTGATCATGCTGGACTGCTGCATTTGTTTGTTATCATACATTGAAAAAAAAAAAGGGGTATTGGGCTCAAATTAGAGCATTTGGGCGAGAAATTTGTTGCCTCCACAATATCATATCTTTACAATGCTTTTGTATATGTTGACTCCAGACATGGGGACTCTCTTTTTTTGAGAAAATGAGATTAAGATAATGAAAGGTTACACGGGGAACAAAAGCAAAAATAAAAAGAACCAAAAAAAGGGAAATAGGACAAGAGAGACAAAGGAGAGAATAAGAGAAGGAACAAAAAACCGCGATCAGTCAAGTGGTAGCCTCATTTGCCAAAAAATCTGCTGCTAAGTTAAATCCAAGAACAATGCGAGAGAAGGTGATCTCAAAAAATCTACACGAAAGAAGAATTTCATCTGTGAGACCACTCAGCCTCCAAGGGGTAGAGTCCGGGCGAGTACACTAGGAAATGACAATAGCCGAGTCTCCCTCGATGATCACCCTATGACTGTAGGGTATAAAAGAAAAATTCCTTGTCTCAAGGTCCAAAGTTTAGCTTCATTAGCCTCACACCAGTGTAGCGTCCTTGAGTACGTCCAGATAACTGAGCCCAAATGATCTCGAAGGAAGCCCCCATAACCAACAATATGACCCTTCACACTGCCATTGAAGATAAGTTTTACACATCCAACCAGAGGCACTTTCCAAACAAAACGCTTAGTAGGACGGTTAGGTTTGAATAGCAGCACCTGGAGGTAGGGAGTGAATAGTATGCCCCTGGGAACAGCTTTAAGGGGGGGAAAGGAATAGGTCAAGTAGCAATGAAACACTAAACAACTTCAAAGAAAGAAGGCAAGTCTTTGTTGCAGCCTTCAAATGTTCTCAAGTTTCGCTCCCTCCACAAGTTCCATAAGACTGCTACAGTAGAAATCCTCCAAAGCTTAACTCCCAGGATAAAGAAAGGAGGGGTCTACAATTGTTTCATCAAGGCATGTGTCTCGGTATATCTCGGGCCAATCCAATTGGCTGAGCCCAACAGCTAGTCCCACAAAGCTGAGACAAAAGTATAGTGGATGAAAAGATGGTCAATTGATTCTTCGTCACTTTTGCATCACAAACAAACATTGGTAATGATCAACCCCATTCTACTCAGATGATCAATGGTGAGGAGTCTCTTTAAGCCTAGCTGCCATAAGAAGGTTTTGACTCGGTGAGGAACTTTGCAACTCCAGAACTTAGCCACTGAAGGCCTATTCTCGATGTAGCGTCCCTATTAATCTCATGGTACAGAGAAGAGGCCGAGAACACACCACCCAGATCCAAGGACCAAATGATCCTATCTGTTTTCCCAGGAAATAAGCAGAAGGCGTACAATAACTCCAACAAGATCTGGATCTGTTCAGCAATAGAAGCATTAACCCTTTGAGTATTGATCCTAACATTCCAAATCGGTTGGTCCCCAGAGAGGGATATCATATTAGCAAGCATCGCCTGTTTTTGCATCAATCTATTGTAGAGATCAGGATAAAGGAGTTTAAATGGATCATCACCCATCCATTTAGTACATAGCAGAAGCGTGCTTGGGCTCCATCACCCACTAAAATTCTTGAATAGACCAGAAAGAGAAGTCTAACTCCTTGAATCCCCCTCCAAACTGGTGAGAGTTGAAACAGTTTTGGGTATCTCTTTGCAGTAAAGCCATCAGAATCCCTTCCGTACTTGCCAAGGATGTCAAAGTTAATCCCTATTATTGGCAAGCCTTCACCACCATTTGGTTATCATCGATTCATTGACTGCTTTTAATCTCCATATGCTTAGGCCCCTTTCCTTTTTAGGGAGAATGCCCAACTTACCAAATGAAATTTTTTGTTCGATTGGGAACAAGTCCGAAGAAAGTTTCTGATAAAAAACTCTACCTTGCGGATTATAGAAGTAGGAGCCTGGAATAGAGAAAGATAATAAATGGGTAGGTTAGGCAGAGTGGCTTTAATGAGGGCAGATCTACTCGCAAAGGACATGAATCTTACTTTCCACCCGTCTAACTTGAATAAAGCTCTTTGTATGAGATGATCCCACAGGGATCTAGGATATGATCCATTAAACAGCAACAGACATAGGTACTTACTGAAGAATGTTTCAATATCACATTCCAACCACGACGCCCATGCTGACTTTTCTGAAGAGAGAGTTGATTCCAATGATTTTTTACTTGTCCATGTTAATTCGAGGTCCTGAAATAAGCTCGTGGAGCTTTAAGAACAACCAAAGATTCTTAATATTATCATCATTGGCTTTCATCAAAATCAAGGTGTCTAGCCATGGGGATTCTCAACTGGTGAAGCTTAATATGCAGTCTGATGCAAAGGCTCGTTATGCGGAAGTTCTTGAACGGTATGCAAATTTGGGGCTTCATACTCTCTCTGATAGGAAGTCTCCAGGATCCTCTCTCAAATCAAAGCTACTTTGCAAATTAGTAAGATTCATTTAATAAATCAGAGGGGGATATTTGGAAACATTTTAGTTATCACTATGAAGAAATTTTCATTTTCTCTCTAAAAATTCGATCTCTTTCTAGAAACCCAATTTCTTTTTCTCTAAAACCCATTCTTCCTAAAAATTCAATCTCTTTCTAAAAACCCAATATCTCATTCTCTCAAAAAAAACCCAATATTCCATTCTCTAAAAAAAAACCAGCCTCTCTCTCTAAAGAGCCAATCTCTCTTTCTCTCTCTAAATACCGAATGTCTCTTTATAACCCAATCTCTCTCTATAACAAATATTTTAGCATTATTTTGGCTTACTACTAAGAAAAGTTTGAATAGTGGGATAAAATAAAAAATAAAAACCAATAATATTTCTTTTTTAGAAAAAAAGAGGTTTCTCAATGGGCTGGCCGGGACCAGACCAATAAAGTCTTTTAACATACCATTAACGGTCTTCAGTCCGGGCCGGGCCTCACTTGGAATTTTGGGCCGGTCCAGCCCGCTGGTAGCCCTAACTGGATCCAAGATTGGCGTGCACAATAATACAAAATTGTCATATAAGTTCAAGTTACATATCAAGATTAGTCAATTTGATAAAAGATGGCCATTCCCATAGTAACACCTCAAATTTTCTTTTGGGTTAAAAAGGAATTAGGAAACAGGTCTTTGCATTTTGAACTGTGATAATGAGATCAAGCCCCACCTTACCAAACCAGAGAGAGAGAGAGAGAAAGAGAGAGAGAGAGAGAGAGATCCACACACAAAATCTTACACTTAGGATTTAGACGTGGTTAGAAAGATAATGATACATCAGCAGAGCCAGAGCATAATAGAGACCCCAAAACCAGTTAGTCCACCTTACCCACCATTCCATTCCCCTTGGCCTGCTGAAAAAAAAAAGAAGGGAAAAGAAGCCTAACAAACACTAGAATCATTTCAAAACCATAACAAAAAGCCCTTTGTGCCCTTTACAGCAAAACGCCAACCCTCCACCTAAACCAAATACCAACTATGAAACAGAATGTCTCCTATTCCTTGAACCAGTGGTGGATTTCACCTCAATTGGGTTCACTGAAGTTGGGCTTTGTGAGCTCCCTGAGGTCTCTGAACTCCTGGTCTCCCCTTTGCTCGGCCAAATCCTATCAAAAATCCTTCTCGATCTAGAAGGCAATAATGCGCCAACTTTAACCTTACTTTTCTTCTTTCCTGACCCAATTTTAGCTGCAAAACCTAAGTCTTGCTTTGGCGGTTTGAGCTCATTTATAGTGTGATCCCACTCTTCGTCTGTGTTTGTAGCTGACTGGGAGCTCTCATGTGAGCCACACTCATTTGGGTTCTCCACTAATGTGGTTAGGCCTGCGTTGGAGACCCTGACTTGCTCAAAGAAGAGGACCTGAACTACCACGCGAAGAGGGAGACGCTCGTTTTGTGCAGCATGGACACACGCCTCCATGGATAGCTTTTTGACGTCCATTAGACTGCAAATCTTCTTCTTCTCTCCCTTGGTCAGCCCAGGATGCTCCTGAATTCTCACAAGAGAATCATCACTCAGAGGTGTTTTCAACAAGATAGGGAGAGACTCATTTAGGTGATAAACAGATGGCCTAGAGTAACTGAGAAGAGACGGTGCCAACGTCAGGAGCATCAGATGCTGGTGATTGTGTGCGTGTTAGAGAGAGAGAGAGAGAGAGAGAGAGAGAGGACGAGTA
>NW_006500327.1:4119044-4168058 GCF_000471905.2 Amborella trichopoda
TCTTCTTCTTACTTCTTCTTCTTCTTCTTCTTACTTCTTCTTCTCTTCTTCTTACTTCTTACTTACTTCTTACTCTCTTACTCTCTACTCTCTCTTACTCTCTCTTCTCTCTCTCTCTCTCTCTCTCTCTCTCTCTCTCTCTCTCTCTCTTCTCTCTCTCTCTCTCTCTCTCTCTCTCTCTCTCTCTCTCTCTCTCTCTCTCTCTCTCACACACACACACACACATTCCCAAACCAAATGCAGAGTGTGCAGTTCGTGAATGACAAGCACAACAAAAGATATATTATATTTTGAAAGTTAAGGAAAAAATTCAAAGAAATGGGGGCAACTGAAAGCACTCAAGTCATTAAATCAACACTTCGAGGGCAAATAGAAGGGTTTACAAAAACAAGTTTGAAACACAACCTTTCGAGACACAGGCAGTAAGCACAGGAACCATCCATCCCATTATATAAAATAAATATATATATAAAAAAAAAAAACTCCAACAATCATACAAAACCGTGCAATTTCAACATTCAAGACAATAAATAAGCATTCGAATAAGCTCAAAAACTACAAATCCCAGTATAAAATTAAGAAGAAAAAAAGTGAAGAATCTTAGAAAAAATCACAAAGCAGGTGAAAATTCATAGAACAAAGCTAAAAAAAAAAAAGCGTACCTTGTGTTATTGCCATCTCCCCGAAAACAATCAGGCTTTGAGCCCAGTTTCATGAACTTCATCTCCAAAACCTTGTCTTCACCCTCGTCAAAACCGCAGTTTCAGTCTTCAAAACCACCAAAAGCTACCAAATACCACTCTAAAACAAAAAAACACAACTCCCAAAAACAGCTTATCAAACCAAAAGCGGTTTTCAAGAACCAGCGCTCCTTCGAGAATCAAAAACTAGGTTCATAGAGCTCTGAACCTTCCCCTAAAACCCATGTCCGAAGCCTCCATTCCCGTCTATTTCTAGGGCATCGGGATCCATGACTAGTAAGGAAGAGGCGCCTTAAATTCCATCAGAGATTACTGCTCCCACAGTACTTACTCCCCTTCAACCGTTTAGAGAGAGAAAGAGAACCAAATGGAGAGAGAGACTGCACCTCAATTGTTTAGAACGAGTGGAGATAAGAGTGAGAGTGCAGCAAAATAAATGAATATTTATGGAGAAGAGCACCTGCAAATCTTCGTTTCCTTATGGGCTACTATTTTTAGAGAGAGAAATTGCAGAAAGCTATTAATGGATTCCAGTGAAATAATTCATGGGAGCAATTTCAAGAGAGAGAAACTGTGAAAGAGAAATAGAGATAGAGATAGAGAGAGAATTTATAGAGAGAGAGAGAGAGCAAATTTCTAGAGAGAGAATGTTTCTAGAGAGAGAGAGGCAAGATCCAGGGTTTGCAGAGGTGGTCTGAGGAGTGTGGGGTGGGGGACCCGACTGCGTAGGGCAGTCCTCTGTCTTTTCTTTTTATTCCGTTAGCCACGCCAGTCCTTCATGTGCCCATTTTGACCCTCGCACTAATCATTAATATCGAGAGTAACCTTACTTGCAAACGAGTTTATATTAAAGCGGTATTAAATGACCTTCTGACCGAGGGACCATGAATAAATGGCCTTGCGGCCTAAGTTATTATAGCCTATTTCGCACGAAATTTCGTCGATATTTCACAAATTGCGGATGTTTCAACTCTTTAACAGGAAAAGGGAATGAATATGCCATTTTCTTTTTCTTTTTTTTGGAAAAATATCATGAGAAAATATAAATTTTTATTAAGATATTTTTGTGAAAAACTTTGTCCTTGCTTTGCTTTGGTATTTTGAGTAAGTTCTTGAAAAAAAGCTTATTTAGTGCAGCTAAGTTGGCATCAATGTGAGTAATGTTCTTAATAGAAACAGATTGAGATTCTTGTAGTCTTACCCCAATTAATTTGAAAAAAAGTTTTAAGTGATAATAATCTAGTACAATTAGGTTTATAAAAAAAATGGTTTCACGTGGGCTACACCGCATATTTAAAATACGTGGTCCCAAGGTATAAAGCGTTCATCTTAAATGTGGATGCAAACAGGTGGTCCATCTAAAAACAATTGAAACTAACCGCCCAAATATTTTTTTAATAGAAATATTATTTCTAATTTTTTTAATTTATTTGTTTTTTCATATTCATAATCTCTATGTTAGAGATTACATGTCTTTAAAAATTACGTCCAAAAATCCATCTCAAAAATATATTTTTAAAAGGTGACTCATTTCTAAACGGACTTAAAAAAAAAGTATATAAAGATACTGTCTGTTTTTTGTATAAGGAGGTCATAATCACTCTTGTCTTTTGGATTTCAAACTAGGTTGTTGTAAGAATGTCATTGAAAATGCCTAAAGTTAAAAAAAAAAAATTTCAAATTCATGATTAGCTCAAGCCATCCATTTTGACATCCAATGAGTATGAATGATTATGACCTAATTGTAATAACGATAAATAGTCTCATTGTATCTAAACCCATAAGAAAAACACAGCCACGTATTGATGAAACCAATGTTTTAGGGTCATGCAATTTCTCATTGATTTGGATGGGAATCAATTTGGATCAGTGTTCGCAAATCGAACCAGAACGGTTAACCGGACATGGGACCGAAAGCGGTTTAACGAACCTAACCAAGCAAGTCTCGTACGGGTAAAAAATTGTTGAAAAAAATAAAAAAATACAAAAATAAAATCTACTAAAATATGAAAGGTATTTAAATAATGATTAAAACAAAACGCATTCAAATGAAGTTGAAAATTAAATGGATTTTAAAAGTGAGTATTAATGACCAAAATAATTTTTAATATTTATCATAATGTAAAAAATATTAAAAAATGTATTAAAATCAAATTCCTTATTTTTGAGATTTTTTATATATATTTTTGTATTTTTATTTTTAAAATAACAGGCGATCACCAAAACTGCCCGAAACCAAAACAGGCACGTGGCTAGTTCCAATCTAACCGGGCGGTTACCGATTAGATGGCTCGGTTTTTCTAACAATGATTTGGACCGAACTAATTCTAGAATAGTGTGGATCCTGACCTAGTTCCCCCTAAATTATGTCATATTATTTGTTTTCTTTTTTTTTTAAGCTGGTATAATATTTTCTTAGGTCCTCTTGAATCTCCATCTCATAAACCCTGATTTTTATTTTATTTACTAATATTTTCCAAATCACTAAATCAGAACAATCCAAATCTGCTTCGGATCACTGATTTAACGACCCGACATGGATTTTATGGATGAATGATTCCTAATTTTAAAATATCGGATGAAACCAATATGTAGATAAATAGATAATCTAATTGAAAATACCATTCAAACCCAACTATAATATGGGAAGGCTTTCAATGTTGCAATTTGAGGTTGAACGCTCCAACTCAGCTGACCTCGTAACAATAAAATATCGTACCTTTGATATGGCACTTTGATCAATTAAGGCACACCTTCAAATTTTATCATAACTATGGAATTTTGGTGTAAATGTTTTTTAAAATTATCTGAAAATCTATTTTCATATCTAACTATAAATTTTTAAACTTCAAAAATAGTTAAAATCAAGTAGATCTATAAATATATGAAAACCTTAAAAATTGACAGCCTAAATAACATATTACAAGATGCACTATTTTTGGGACTCAAAATCTTTTTCTTTTTTCATATTCATACATCTCGATGCTAAGATAATTAATTAGAGGGTTTTTCAACATTAAAACAACATTTTCTGATAGATTTTTAAAGTGCATCTTTAATTCTACATTTTAAGGTTGCGACCTTACCTAAGTGTTTTCCTTTTCTAAAAGAAGTTCCATAACTAGAAAGATCTTTTGGAAAAGTCATGAAAAAAAATGGATTTCAAGTTTTATAAAGAGTGTATCTTGTAATACATTTTTGGATTGTCAATTTTTGAGATTTCAAGTTTTCATAGATGTACTCGATCTACACTATTTTTAAAGCTTTAAATTTTATAATTAAAGATGGACATATATTTTAAGACTATCACAACAATTTTCAATATTGAAACCACATTTCTCGACTCTATTTGAAGGTGCGCCTTACTTTGATTGTTTAGAGCCTTGACTTTACACAAACCGCGCCCAATATATATTGTTTTTATATTCTAATAAAAAATAGGATTTAAATTTATCTAATATAAAAAGGAAAAAGAAAAAGAAGAAAAAGTAGGATAGTATAACGAGTGAATTACGTAAGGACAAAAAAAAAAAACTAAAGTAGAAAATGAGTCAGTTTTTTGTTAAAATTACGCAGAAGGTCGATCAATTTGAGGTTTTTTATGTTTGTCAAAATTATCGTCTTCGAGCCGTATTTTATTTTATTTCTTTTTGAGTTTTTTCGATAATAAGGTTGTGCCTTAATGGTTGGGGTAGTGCCGGGTCGGTCTGATGTTAGCTTCATCGGACTACTTTATGTGGTGCTGTTCAAAGTGGGCATAGGTTGGCATCCTTGGACCGCAAAGACTGACTTTGCTAAGCATTCGGAAGTGGTATGAGCTGCCCATTCTCGGACCACCTTCTTTGGTACTCTTCAGGGCGGTTCGAGGTTGCCAACCTCGGACTGCCTTCTGGACTGGGCATTGCCCCTCACACTAGGGCACTGCCCTACTAACAAAAAAACTGAAAAATAAAAAACGGGGCCATCCTTGGACATAGACCTTCTACGTAATTTTTGCCCCTTTTTTTTTGTGTCCTTAATAAATTACTCTAGTATAATTTTGGGAAGACAAAAGTGCCTGAAGTTTGTAATACCGAAAAGGGGGCAAGGGCAGTCACGAAAATTTCCCAATTGAAAAAGATGGTCCCTTGATCTCTATGCTTTTATTTACATGAGCTATGAACCATCTAATGATGAAATGTGATTGATGTGCCCCCAAAAAGGGGACCACTCTCTATTCAAAGGGACCTCTCCTAATATTATTACTCGTTTGCATTAAACATACACAAACTCAATGGACTTTCCAACTACCAAACAAACATTCCTCCGGTTTTTTTAAGCCTTTTTAAGAATTCTCCAAAGTTGTGTGTGTACTGGTTTTAAATGGAGGGTTGGCCATCTCTCCCCCAAAAAAATAAAAGCTACTTCAGCTCCACTCCCATCGCTTTCTCCTCTAAGAGACAACCCAACTTGTGATCCGCAAGTAAGGACCGAGTCATGGAAAATGAGTTGTTGACACGTGGGTTACCAGAGAGTCCATGTGGCAATGGACTTGGCGCCGGATTTGAGGGGTAGACCTGATTTGGGTTCAGGTATGAGTTACAAAATTGAACTCGACGGGTTAGATTTAGGTCTAAATTTTGGACTTGAAAATTATTCGAGTCTGAGTTTGGTCGGGTTTGGATTCGGGTCCCATACTATAATTTTGGATCCAAATCCAAATCCAGATTTGGATCCAACACTATATTTTTTTGATCTGGGTCTAATCGGGTCTGTGGCCAGTCCCGACCTGACCCGTTGCAACCCCTGAGAGAGAGAGAGAGAAAGAGAGAGAGAGAGAGAGAGGGTCTCGGCATTAGAGTTAGATATGTTAGAAAAGCAAATGAAGAGAAGAAAGGGAAGATAGAGGACAAGGGAAAAGTCACATTAGGGAAATGTGAGGGACAAAAGAGAGTGTTGGCCATTTATTACAAAGGATGGAGAATCAGCTGAGGCCACAACTGGGGAAGTTAATAAGGCTGCATGCATTTACTATGCATGTAGGTCTCTCACACGCAAAGAGACAGCGAGATGGCGATACTTTAAATTTTGGCCCGCTGAGTGAGAGAGAGATGACGATACTTTAAAACTGAATTGGATCGGTGAATTGGCCTTTCGGAAATCTAATTAGTGTCAATAAACCGCCATCAGGCCCATTCTTTAAGAATCACTCTATAAAAATACAAACTTTAAAAACAAAATAAAATAAAAAAATATAATATGTGAAAACCGGGCAATACAACCCGGTTTGGATCGCCTATTTCACTGACAAAATTGCCCAATGCCTTGATAAAGTTTGGGAAGTCCAATGCAAGCAGACTGATTCCTACTTCCTTGTTGGAACCGAGCCGGTCTATACTGATTCCGAGTCTAGATCAACAGTTCCCGCTTCCAACCACCGGTTTTTAAAACAATGCTTTAAATTTTGGCTGGTGAACATTGGGCAAGAAATTGATGGGAATGAAAAAGAAGATACTGATAATTGATGGGAATGAGAAAGAAAGGTAGTGATTATTAACTTGGAACCACCAAAGAAAAGCGTTGGGGTTGTGATGGTAGCACCCCACATCCTAGTCACCACGTTGTGGTCCTCACTAACATATTTGAAAAACTAACTCCTAAACTATTTGAAAAGAAACAGGTAGGGGTTGTCATCCCCATTGAATTACCCAAAAACAATGTCCTTCAAAGTTTCATTCTAGAGATGGAATTTTAACCTAGATTTTATAAATCGATAATCTCAACCACCTTGATCATGATAAATTTTTAGTGTGAACTTTATCCTTGAATCGTTCATCATCATTCTTTTAATTCTTTGTTGCTCATCAAAACAACGAACAACGAAGAATTAAAAGCAAAATCAAATCCATTTCCTTAAACTACAAAATCATGGATCTAAAGCAAAAAATAAACCCGAGTAAGGTTCACAAACTCAGCTTAGGCCGTCTGAGCAGAGCGACTCGGTGAGTTTGAGTGGACTCCCATGAGAAGTGTATAAGGCCAAAAAAAACCCTGAAAAGTACAAAAAAAAAGGGGTAAAAATTTTAAAAATAGTGAAATTAAAATAAATTAAAAGCCACATAGACAACCCAACTAAGGTTGGAAGAAAACATATAACATGGATTCATAAAAAATTGATTTATAGCTAGACATATTTCAAAAAAATCTAAAAGAGATAAAATATAGAAATATTATACTTACATAAAAAAAATATTGTTATAATATCTAAAAATTGATTTCATCATCGCAACAACATAACAAATAACATATAAAATATCTAAAAATTGATTTCATATGTTAATAAAATTCTTATAATTATTATTTATTTATTTACTCTGAATAGAAATACTACTTTTGAGAGGTTATCAACATTGTATTTTAATTAGGGATGGCATACAATGATACTACATATGGTACAGGGAACCATCCGATGTGAAATCTGATAGCTCGGGTGTATCACAAAATTTGAGAAAATTCTTTTTGAAGTTTGAGCTTAGTCAATTGAATAAATACAACTATCTAATTTTACATCCAATGATCAAAGATTAATTGTGATCACCTTGTACCAATGATCAATATTCTCATTGTATCATGTTCCTTTTAATTATTCTGGATTTTGCCCTACTATGCTTCAAATCCTCAATCCATGAGAAATATCATTTTTTTAAAATTCAGCAATAAAACACCAATTATCGTGGGGCAATAATAGGGAAAGAATCTTAACTTTTTTGAACATATGGATTCAGAACAATAACATCTTAACGTCAACACGAAAGATCCCAAATACCCCTAGTTGGTGCTCATGTTACGAGATATTCCCACCAAGGTTTCGATTGCATGAACCGGCCGCCGAACCTTGCCCATAGCCAGGTTCGGATAACAACAGCTAGGCAAAAGAAAAGAAGTGTTAAGAAAATAAAAAAATAAAAAATCTATGTTTAAAATAAGATCAAGCTAAACATATTTTTAAATGAGATTAAAAAAGTTGTATAAAAACAGATATTGAAAATCAACTTCTGATTAGGGGTAGTATCGAAATAATCCAAAAAGAAGCAAAATTATAAAGATAAGCATTTATGATCAAAATACTCTCCAATTTTTGCCAACACGATAGAACACATAAATTTTTTATGTTACAAACATATTTCTTATTTTTAAAAATTTTTATGGTTTCTTTGAATTTCTTTTTTTTTTTTAACTTTCAAATCCCCAAATTGGACACCTAATCCAAGGTGGCTGGTCCGAGTTTCTCGGTCGAGTTGGAACAAAGTCGCCTGATTAGTCGAACACTAATTCATACAATGGGACACTCTCAGTCTTTCACGCATAGACAATGGTGCTGTCTCATATAAATAGATTGGAATCTCTTTCTTTTCTCCCTATCTCAAGGAGGGTATATCTTCTTTTCCCATAACTTTCCCGACAAATCTCTTCCCCCTTATATTTAAAAGGTGCGGTTTGTATAGAGCTTAGGCTCTAAACAATCAAATTAGAGCCCACCTTCAAATGATATCGAGAAATGTGGTTTTAATATTGGTAATCTTTGTGATAGCCTTAAAGTATCTTTTTATATTTATTTATAAAGTTTAAAAGCTTAACAAATAGTTTAGATCTTTGAAAACTTGCAAATATTGAAAATTGACGGTCCAAAAATGTGTTACAAAATACACTATTTTCAAAACTTGAAATCTATTTTTTTCTCATGTCCATGGTTCTTGATGTCGAGATGATCAACTTGAAGATATTATAACATCAAAACAACCTCTTCTAGTGAAATTTTTGAAATATGGTCAAATTTGATTATTTAGAGCCTCGACTCTATATTAACTTTTCCCATATTTAAATCCCAATGTTTCATTGCTTTCCAGCAAGGGAGATCTTGGTATCTTCTCTTGTGATTCCCTGTCTCTCTCTACAGTGTAGTGCAAAAGCATGGCCTTGTTGTTACCATATGGTCCATGAAATTTATTGCCACATATTTGGCCCTTCTGTTTGGCCTCTGCTCATGAGAATATACTCCTCTCTACCTGCCTTGGTTAATTTAGGAGCACAGAGACAACCACGATCGAAAGGCAATATGATATTTACGGTTTTTAATCATTGGTCCCTTTTTCTTCATTGTAATAAGAGCACATTTTGTGTACTCCACTCCCTACCTTTAAAACCCCAAAGTCCTCCCACCTATTTAGATACTGCAATAATTGATTTCTCTCTTTTTCTCATTGAATCTTGAAGCTTTCAGAAAGAGAGATATTTACACGTGGACCCGGTTTCTATGCGGTCAAGCCCGCATATATAGAAATACAAGCTTTTTAATAGAAATACAGGTTTTTTAATAAATATATTTTTGAGATACATTTTAAGACTTAAGTTTTAAAGATATGTAATATCTAACATATGAAAATCATGAATATGAATAAATAAATAAATTTTAAAAATTAAAAATAATAATTCTAAAAAAAAAAATTTAGACCGATAATTTCTATTGCTTTTTTCTCTACCATTTTTTTTTCTCTCTCTCTACTATTTTTTTTAGGTTGAGATGTTTTCTCTCTCTTCTTAGTACGGGCAAAAATGGTAACTGTGAAGCGTAGGCATTAGGTCAGGATTGCATCATGTGATGGGGGTTTACTTTATGCTACGCATGCCTCTCATAACAATGATGCACAATGATAGGCGGATGCATGCATGAGCCTTCTCATAATATGAGAAGACCCCTCAACTGTTATTTTATGTTTCATTTTCTCTCTGTGTTTTGCTTTTGGAGTGTAGGCCCCCTATCCAATATTCGCATCATTGTTATGTGCAAGAAGAACATTTGGAGAGAGCGAGAGAGAAAGGGTTTTAAGGCCCTTTCATGCATAGTTTTTTTATTTATTCATGGAAAATGGTTCGACAGGACTGCGGCCCTATCAAAATAAGTAAGCTTCACCTAATAATTCATCAAAAATTATAATTCAAGTATTAGAAAAGCTTTTTATGATCATCTAGACTTGAACGTTATAGTTGTATAAAAAAATTAGGATTTCAAAATAAAAAAAAGTGTATATTTTTAACAAATTATCTAGACTGTTCATTCTTCTTAAAAACAAGTATTCAAAGATTCATAAGATCTGTACACGTTTTTATTTTTAAATGTTATTGTCGGTGTTGAAAATTGATTTTAGAACCACTATGGAGATTTCGGTTGCCAAAAGTGCTTTCCATGAAGATTTGAGGTAAGGTTTTATTTGATTTTAGGTTGGGGTTGGAGAGAGAGGGGGAGGGGTGTTATTTCCAGAGCAAAACGTGGAGAAAAAGGGGCTTTTTAGGTGTTTTCTCATGAAAGAGTATCCTTATGTGATTAGATATCAGAGTTTTTTCATTCTAATTGGCTACCAATTTGTGTGAAAAAAAAGGTTATGGGATCAATTGGTGTGAAAAAACTCCTACACCTAATCAAATGGGAGAATTATTTAATGTGAAAATACTTTTATGAAAATATTTTTACCCATACTAAATGTGCCTTAATATTCTTTCTATCTTCTTCTTTGGGATGGAGTTTCTATAAGGCCTAACTTTATGAAAAAAAGAGTAAAGCTTTGGCCTGGAAATACTTTAGGTATGGAAATCTTTATGATGGCCCTAAAATCAATTTCCTCCAATGATTTTGAAATTTGTAAATAAAAAATGGGTACATATCTCATAGATCCATGATTACTTATTTTTAGGGTTACATGAACGGTCTAGATAATGTGGTACAAATATACATTCTTTTTAGAGATTGTAATCCTATGTTTTTTCACAACTATAATAGTTAAAATCGAGATGATCAATTTAAAAGTTTTTCGAAGCCAAAAATATAATTTTCGGTAGTTTTGAGGTGAGGTTTTACTTATTTTGATAGGTTTGCAGTCCTATTAAAACATTTCCCTTTTTATAACGAAGAGCAAATATCCGTTATGGTTACTGCATTTTCTTATGACTAAAACTTTATGCAGTGTATTTTCTTATGACTAAAACGTTTTGCTCCTATAAGAGTATGCTGTCCATTTATTTCCTAGGATGAAATCTAATCTAGGATTAAATTCAAGACAGAATTTTTTTTGGAATATAAACTATTCAACCCATGGATTAACTCGATTAATTTTTTTTTTTTCCAAATTGCACTCTCTATGCACTTGTAAAGATTGAACAGAGGTCATCTAATTTTTTAAAAGGTGAGATATAAGTGCTAAGAGAACTCAATCTAGTGATTATTGAGTGGTTCTTAAAATTTTTAATTGAAAAAAATGTTTTAAATAAGTCTTGTGAGTACAGTATACTGCCACAAAACAATAATATTTCCACTCTCTTTGTTTCATGCCATTATTATTCACTTCGGTGTGTGAACAGATATTTATTCTGTTTTGGTACTTTGACCTTTTTTATTTCTTTCTTTTTACCCTTTTGTCCATGTTATTACATGCCAGTTGTATAATTGCTTCACGAGAAAGGTTGATAAAGAAAAGTATTTAGGAGGATCACAAGAAAAAGAGTATAAAAATCCGTGCATTAAGGTTGGCTACAGGCCTAGGCCTGATGAAAGTAAACCTATACCTCAAAACTCATTAGAGGTTACTTTCAATCAAGAACTTTATCATAAGAAAGAAGAATTTCAAATCTTAAAAGCAGTTAACTTATCTTTTTTCAAATATTCACTAACATATTCTTATTTATATTTTTTTTATTTATGAGATTATAGTTTATGAAATCATTTACTTTTCATAATTATTTGTAGATTATATTTTATGCCACCTCTCTAAGTTGTCATTCCTTAATGCTACTATATTGATTCATTTATTTGTTGTTGTTCAATGCTACTATATTGATTCATTTATTTGTTGTTGTTCAAACAAGTGTTCAAAAAAGTGGACTGTTGGGATGAACAGGGTCTCTCATTTGTTTTAGAGGGCCCAGTGAGCCGAACTAAATTAGGCCATTTGGCTATACAGACCATCAAAATTTGAAAAAAAAATTATAATTAAAGTATGTGATTTGTGAAAAAAATGTTGATAAATGTCTTATATATTTTTTTTTATGAAATTATCTTAAGATATTGTATACAATGAGACTATTTATTTTTTATACAAGGAGGTCACAATTCCTAACAACCATTTAATGTGAAATTTGTTAGCTTGGATGTATCACAAAATTTCAAAAAAATTTCTTTTGAAGTTTGAGCGTGGTCAATGGAATGATTGTAGCCACTCAGTAAAAGGTCTCATTCTATACTTTCCTTTATCTTAAATTAAATGCATAAATACAAACAAAGATATACAGACCTATCAATCATTTCACAATAATAAAGTGAAGTAAATCACAATTGTAATATTAGTAGGGTAAATCAAATCTCAATAATACAAGTCAATAAGTTGAAGGGTACCATCAAGTACCAAAAAAAAACCATGTAGTGCCTCATAATCATCCCAACCAGGGGTAATTTGATCATTTTATTATATTATTTTAAGTAGTAATTGAGTGAAACGATACTATTTTAAGTGGTAATTAAGTTGAGCGAAACTTAAAAAGCAACTACAATAAATATAATGATTTGACACCTTTAATGGTTTTTTTAACATAAGTTGACCATTTTATTGATATTATCCCAAATTTAAAAATTAAAATAACTTATAAAGGAAAAGTATATGATGAGGACATTTACCTTTGATACAAAGTTGTCACAATAAATATTGACCATTAGATGTGAAATTGGGGAGCTACAATTATTTCGTTGACCAAGTTCAAAGTTCAAAATAATTTTTTTTAAACTTTGTGATACACCCAAACTATCAGATGGTTGTAATAAGTAATTGTGACCTCCATATTCCAAAAGTAAATGGTCTTATTGTATACAATCCCAATTATAAAAACATTGAGAAATTTTTTGTATATTGAAATTCACTAAATAATTACTTTAGTTTAATAAAAAATTATGAAAAGTAGTTAATAAAAAAGGAGAATGGTGATGACACAAAAATCTCACATGGTGAAGAAATTGAAAAAGCACTAAAGATAGAGTAAATAATCTTTAAATAATCAAATATTTGAGAATTCCAAGAAAAATTAATATTGATCAAATAAACAATAAATTAAACAACCATACCAAAATCAAAAAATAAAATTTTCTTCAATTCTCTTACTAAAAAGTAAAATACATATTTATTATAATACCCAGATTTAGCATTAAATTACTCTAAATACAACCATATTCGAGATTCTCTCACGAAATACAAGAAAGATAGAAAGGAAAATTGTATTAAATAGTTGTTTTTAAAAATATAAATTTAACATGGAAAAATCTGAACATAAAGAAATCAGAAAGAAATCATCAAATGAATGTTCAAATTCATGCCTAACAATGTCTAGAACAAAAAACTTGACAAAATTTAACATAATAATTACAAAAATATGTTTTTTAAAAAAAACTCCAGTGTAACAAAAAATGTAAAAATGAAGAAAAACAATAATCAAAATCAATGAAAAAATATTCGGAATAATAATATTTGTTGACGATTGAATCTAGTACCTGAAATTCCAAACAAGATTGTGGATAAAACTCAAGCAATCCATAGATCTACACTCGAATACCCCATAACCACCTAAATTTTGGCCCTAGATCTCCATGAACAAGAGCACTTATCCAAGAAATTGTGATATGAATCTATTTACTTTTGGAAAAAATTAATTAAAGAGTTTAAGCCCCTTACAAAATTATTGAGGGGGTCGAATGGTTTCATTTAATACTGTGAATGCCATTATTTAGGTTAAATTACCAAACATTTTGCTGCCAATTATTCAGGTTTCCAATCTTGAATATGGTCACTTTTTTTAGTCTTTTTCAAAAATTTATTCTAGGTAGCACCCGATTGAAAAAAAGCTTAAAACTAACATATTTTGTTTTTGAATGGAATTATTTGAACATTTGATGATTTTGTAAACCCTTATGTCTCAAGTTTTCTTAAATCCATAGAAAGTACACTGGGGTATGGGACATTTTTTTCTCATGGATTAAATAGAAAATTCTTTTTCGATAATGAAATGCTTTGATAACGTTGCAACCCTACCACAATAAGTGGATTGTATCCTCTTGCACCTTCTGTGTATTAGTGTTCAGAATTTACCCGATTTGGATCTAAAATCCCAATTTCAGATTTGTATATGGATCCGAAATTTGGATCCCGATCCAAATTTAGATCCAAATACTAATTTGAATTGAATCTGGGTATAGGTGGATCCGATTCAGATCGGCCCAATTTTTTTTTTTTTAAATATATATATATATATAATTATATATAATTTACTCATTTTTTTGCCCCAAATTCTCTGTAACCTACCCCTCTCTCTCTCTAACATCACCCTCTCATTTCTAATTTCTCTCTCTAGCAGCCCCCTCGCATAAGAAAAAGCCCTCATCTCTCCAGTTGAATATTGTAGACAAATGATGATACACTTGAAATCACGAGGAATGAATCTCATCTTAATAGATAGGCATCACCAATTCGTCCCATGCTTTATTTCAACTATAAATTAACCAATGAATGAGCATTTGCCCACTTTTTGACACTGTTGAGATGAAAGATAAATAATCAACTACCACATACCAGGTTTTAGTTGATCTTCCAACCACAAGGAAGCATACAAATCATTCCAATGAACAAGTTTAAATAAGAATACCTAACAATTATCAATATTTAAGAATGAGTATAAAATAAATGAGCTTGAAGCATCACATACAAAAACTGAAGGATGATGTTTCTGTAAGGCCTAGGCTTTAGGAAAACTCACCTCAAATCTTCGTTTGGATAGTACTTTCGGCAACAGATATCTCCATGATGACTCCAAAATCAATTTTTATTACTACAGTAAATTTTGAAACTCAAAAAATCATTCAAATCTTGCGGATATGTAAACTCTTATTTTTAGGGTGAAATGAACGGTCTAGATAAATTGTTAAAATATAAACTATTTTTAAGCATTTGAAATCCTTTTTTTTTTTTATAACCATAATGTTCAAGTCGAGATGATTGACATAAAGGTTTTCCAATGCTTGAATTACAATTTTCGATGAGTTATTAGGTTAGGCTTTACTTGTTTTGATAGGGCTGAAGCCCTATCAAATCATTTTCCTAAAATGAATGAGCTGTGTAATCCTACATAATCAGTAGCATTCACATATCAATGCCAGTTAACTAGAAAGTGACATTCTTATTTCCATTTTCATATTTTTCCAATGAAAACAAGAACCTCTATGCATCAACATTGCAATATGCACATCTTTGGTATGGTCCATGTCATTATCTTAGACCACAAATAAAGTTTTTTCACTCAGCTCAACAAAGTATCAACAAACATGTTATGTGGATTGGTTAAGTTGCATAACTAAGAAGTGCATCATGCATGCAACTCTCTCATGGAGAACAAAGAAAACATAACAGAAAAGTAATTCAACATATTGTCACAATACATTACCATATTAGCTTCCAAAGTGCAGAACATGAAGCTATATGGGAAGTAGAGAGCGATGGCCAATTCATGATCAGGCTGGTTACTTTTTATTATTGGATGAGATGGACATAGCGAGCATTTAGTCAAATTTGGAAGTGGTATGTTCCCCATAAAGTTCAAGTTTTTTTTATGGTTGGCTATGTAAGGTAAGGTTTTAACCGTTGACAATTTAAAAAAGAGAGAAGATTTTGCCTAATATTTGCTTAATGTGTAACGAAAATGGGGAAATCGGGGATCACGTATTTCTACATTGTAACTTTACATCCGAGATTTGGAACTGGAGCTTTAGAATATTGGCTTTTAGTTCTTAAAGAAGGTTGTGGTTTTTCGGAGGTTGATGTAATGTTGAACTTGGGAAAAGGGACTAGTAAATACCGACCAAAAAGAAGGTGGGATCCCCTTTTAGAATGCTGTCATGGACTCAATTTTAATGGAAGCTCGTTTGGAAACCCGGGATTTATGGGTACAGGAGGGGTGCTTAGAGATTGGACAGGTGATGTTATTTTTTGTTATGTTGGGCCCAGCGATTTACCACGGCTAACCATGCCGAGTTAGCTTGTTTTCTACATGCACTGAAATTTTTTAAAGAAAAGAAAGTAGCTGGATATCTTATAGTTGAAGGTGATTCATTGAATGTTGTTAAATAATGTAATAAAGAGCAGAGATCACAATTGGGGTTTGAGATCGTGTTGGTTGAATATTCAACACATTTATAAAAAAAAACTAATAAAAATAAATGGCATGACTGATGGACTTGGAAAGAGCAGTGCTTCGTTGACTAGTTGAGCCATTTCAGGTGATTGGAACTCTTTTTTACGATGCTGAATAAATTTGATTGATAAATGATCAAATATTGTCAAAAAGAAAAATACAGAAAGGTTCAGGTTTAGATACACCCACGCCCTGTTACACTAATATCGTAACAAAGACATAGCACTACTTATATTTACAGTAAATCTTAATAAAATGTGTTTTCTTTTTTCTTTTTTTTGTGAGTACTGAAGAAAAACATGATTTTATATGGGCATTTCCTTGAAAGACAGTCTCCCCCATGAATAAGGGTGGACCAAGCTAGGACATCTGTTGCTCATAATGGTGGATGAATAAATCCGAGCCATTTGTAAGACCTTTTTTGCGCCAAAGGTCTTAATTTATAACGGAGAAAGGACAATATATAAAAGAAAAAGGTTATATAAGAGCAAGGCTCTAAACAATCAATTTAGGATGCACCTTCATTAAAAGAGGTTGTTTTGAAGCCCAAAAATCCTCAAATTGATCATCTCGATCTCAAAATGTATGTACATGATAAGAAATGGATTTCAAGTATTAGAAATAATGCATCTTGTAATGCACTTTGGAGCGTCAATTTTCAAGATTTTCAGGTGTTTATAGGTCTGCTTGGTCTACACTACTTTTGAAGTTTTAAATTTTATAATTAAAGATAAAATAAATTTTCAGGCCATCACAAAGTTTTTCAGTATTGAAACAACATCTTTTGACACTATTTGGCAGTGCACCTTAATTTTGATTGTTTAGAGCATCGGTACATAATTTTGATGTAAAATGTTCTTAGGATTATCTCAAAATCTATTTTTATATCTAATTATAAAACTTTAAATTTCAAAAATGGTTAAAATCAAGTAGATCTATAAACATATGAAAATCTTGAAAATGGACGGTGTAGATAATATGTTGTAAAATGTACTATTTCTGAGACTTAAAATATTTTTATTTTTCATGGTCATACATCTCGATGTCGAGATGATTGATCATAGGATTTTCAACATTAAAACTACCTTTTCCGATGGATTTTTGAGATGCATCCGTAGTTCTACATTATAAGGTTTCATCCTAATATAAATTTTTTCCGTACAAAGAGATATGTATACGAAATAAGTTCAATCACATTTGTTGCATATTTATTTTATTTTTTTTCCAAATCAATTCAGGAATACAATAAAGATTATATAAGTGGAAAATTAAAGCGTGTGCTCAAAATATCAATTTTAATGCATGCAAACAAGTACTTTTGAGGATAGTGAGGAAATTAAAAACATTTTCAAGTCATTCACACACAGAAAAAAATTAGATATTTGTAGGGGATTGTCTATAGTAAGATAATTTACTTTTGATATAAGAAGTTGACAATCACCCTTAGCCGTTGGATTGAAGTATGTCATATAGTTCCAAAAATTTTATTTTAGATTATGTATCCAATTGAAAACACACCTCCAAACACCCGATTTCAATGTTCAATGTTCAATAAGCTATCTTAGATGAGACTGAATTTTAGGAAGCTTAAATTTATTTTTGCTGTCCCTCACACTTCAAAAATGGTATTTTTGGTGCATCAAGCACTAAGTTAGGTGCTCCACCCTAAGCACGTGCCACTTCGCTTCAAGATTAAGGAAACTTGGGTCATTTGGGTCTGTGCATGTATATGAAAGAATTAGGCCCTACATCATGGAAAGTTGGAGTAACAATGAGATCAGTATTCAAAAAATCAAACCGGCCTTGGAAATCGGGCAAGCGCTAAGCCTATGTAACCGGTAAACTGTTTAATCGGGCAGGTCTTAGGGGTAGGTCACAGCCGGTCTGAAAAGTATTTAAAAACTAAAAAATATATAAAAGGTATATTTAAAGTATGATTAAACAAAACATATTCAAATGAAGTTGAAAAGTAGTAAAAAATAAATTTTAAATAATCATTGTGTCGAGTGAGTATTTTGAAATTTTTCAAAAAAAATGAAAAAATATAAAAATAAATATTCATGGCCAAAACACTTTCCAATCTTTGTCAATTTGATAAAAAAACATTCAAAAACACATTACAAACAAATCCCTTACTTTTTGGGATTGTATATATATATATATATAAACAAATCTGGTGGGACCACCAAAACCAGATCGGCCAGTGCCTAGTTCCGGTTTGACTGGCTGGTTTCGAGTTGGACCGGTCAAATTTGCAAACACTACGTGAGATTATCCATTTTATTGGAGTCCCATTGTTATTTATTGAGGACGAAAAGCAAAGAGGAGCAGGAAGGCTGATTTGAAAATCTTAGTTATGAATAGTGGCCAACTGTTATGGTAAAACAAAGAATTAGGCGAAGATTTGCCAATTATTATGGGATTGTCTATAAAGAGACTTTATAAATGAAGGCTACAATCATTCAATCGGATGGCTTTGGGCGAATAAGTCTGACAACTTTTTTTTTGAACTTTGTGTCTACGTGTCTATTCAATAACACTCTTACAGCCACTCATTTTGAAATTTAAATGACAAGAACAATTGTAACTTCCCACTCATTTTGAAATTTAAGGGACAAGAACAATTGTGACCTCTATGTATAAAAGATAAATGGTCTCCATAGACAATCTCAATTATTATTAGTTGGCCTGTATGTATCAATAGTTGTTTAAAATCACGCTTTTAATTTGATGAAAAGCATTGGGGTTTTTTTGATAAGTGGAGATGATAGGAAAATTGGAGAAAGGAGGATTTTTTGAGAATAAGAATGATACATTTACAACATAAAAGAAGAACCATGCAATATTGATCACTTGTGAGACCAACAAAAACAAAAGAACCCAAAACCCTGGCACTTGTAGGCCTTAGGGTCTTTCAATGCCTTAAAACCAAGATTACAAAGGTAATCTTCATATCATAACCTTAATGAGGCAGATTATTCTTAAACATGCAGTGAATTTTGGCTTCTTAACCGCTTAACTTGCCAAATGATCATCTTCAGTGATTTAGCCACAACAAGAACTCATCTTACACAGATTCCGAGTTCAATTGTAGAATACTCTCTATATGGACTAGGGCTGAGATCCTTGCCTATTCAAGTGCCATGCGAGTATTAACCCCAAAAAACTGCGGCCTCGAGTGAGTGGACTCAGTTGACCACATCAGATGATCACCTTTGGCATCTGAGCTTCGAGAAATCATCAATTTGCTACCAATCCTCTAAAGTGATGATCTAGAACCTTTGGGCAGACTGGAAAACCAGTTTGCAGCCTAATGTCTGAGGTTCAAGTTATAAACGAGGTCAGAACAAAGTTTTTGAGCCTTGGTAGATACTTAACCCAGAAGTGGAAACCACTCGGAGGTGATTATCACTCATAATAAAAGTCATTCAGCCAACGATAGTCGGAGTCTCATGTGGATCTTTGTTCTGCAAAATAGAAAATTCAAAGTAGAAAAAGCTCCAATTTGAATCCATTTTGGTTGTGCTAAAATGGACACAGAGTCATGAGATATTCCCATTGTCTTCAAAGTATTAGATGCTCTCAACACAAGCTCGGTTTGATGCAGTAAAGTACGAGCCATGATATAACTGGTCTGAGTTCAACACCCATCGAAGAACTCTTATAGTTGCATTCTCTTGAGAGCCTTTTGGAACTATAAAGCCTGAGATCAATCTTCCTTTAGAGTAAACAAATAGATTCTAGATTGTGGAACATAGAGAACGCATTCTAATTGAAAATACACTTAGAAAATTCAGTTTAGGCATCAACATATACTCACTAGAGCAAAGCTTTGCTTTTAGTAATCAATATTGCATAGAACTTCTAATTTGAAAATCGGTTATTTTTAGGGATCAAAATCACCCATTAATTTAGAAAGGACAATATTTGTTACAATTCAAATAAGTTGAAAGTATACAACGGGTGGGTTAAGTAGCTATTATCGCAGGAAAATGTTATATACCTCTCGTCATAATTGTGGTGGAAAGCCACCAAGGACATTTTAGTCTGTTCAACTGTTCAAAGTAAACTTTAGGAACAAAATTTAAATTTTAAGCAATTCAAACTTGTCCTAACATATCGATAAACAAAACAATTGATCCAAATAATCATCTTGCACCAGATACTTAAAAATCTCGGCAAAGCTCTATTAAAGTTGGTTGAAATACCAAATTAATTTTAAAATGGTTTATAATCACAGACACCAAGCAATGAATTTAATAAACTTAGGACCTTTTTCGTAATTGGAAGGTGGAAGTTAACTAGAAACTGGAAGTCCTGTCAATTACTATGTTAATTAGCATGTCTAGAATATTAAGGAATCCTAAGAATCTGTGTTTGATTGAGCACAGAACTCTGGAAATCTAGAGATCTTTGCCAGTTATAACTGTTTTTTCATTTTTCTACTAATGCAAGGCTGATATGTCTTCAACGAAGGAGATTTTTAAGACACTCGTCATTCTCAGCAAGTCTAACAAAATGCGTGGTTCAAATTAAGTATATAAAGAGCCGGTTATGCTTTCTCTCTCTCTCAATCTGCTTCAATAACATTTAACCAGAATGATCTCATATGAAAACTGCATTACTCAAGTAGCTATTACAAATATTTCATGACTCCATTAACAATCCCATACCAAATAACCCTTCATAATTATGATTAAAGATAAGACATTTGAGGTTTTTGACATTACTGTACAAGGTCCTAAAGAATTTGTGCTTGCTATTTAGCCTGTCAGAATCATTCAATTCTCCAAATTTAGTTCTCATGGTCTCAGTCATCCATTGCAATGCATTCTTTTTGAAGCATGAACCTCTCTTGACCACTTTTACCATGAGATTAATGAAGAATTCCTCCTCAATTAGGGAATTCTTCTACCACTTTCTGCTTTATTTGCTCTATTTCCCATGTTTGCATGTGTAGTTATGGACGACAAGTGAGACATCACATTAGCAACTCCTAATTTAAAATAAGATGGAAAAAGATGATGGAAAACACATGATAATTTCAAACAGAGAAATTTAAGTTACATTACTTTTTTAGCATACAAAAACACGATATTTTTTGAACTGGGAAATTTAAGTTACATTACATTATGTCTTGAATTCCTGGACATTACATTTTTACATCAGCCGAGAAACTGCAATCTGAACATTCTTAGCACACAACAATCCCCAAAAGCCTCAGAAACCCCACAAATTTGTGAGCATAATTTAGTGCTCACCAAATTTTAGCCTCCTTTGAAATCAAGCCAAACCGATATATGGGAAAATGAGAAAAACTATCTCACTAATTGTGATGCCAATAATTGAAATCCTTTTTTTTTTTTTTCTTGATACAATGGGGGATGTTATACTGACGCCTCCTAACAACCGGTGCCCCACACCATTCCTGCTAATAAATTGAATATCATATCGATAGAACAAATTGAATATTTAGAATGACCTTACAGACCCCATCAAAGGCAAAGAAATGCTCAAATTTCCAAGTGATCAATATAACAATGCACTAATCAAGAGATTAATCAAGCAATCAAAGTAGCAATCAATGTATCAATCAGCTTAGTTTTATCATACAAGCAATAATAAATTTTGGCAATAAAAATCCAAACTATCCTTATTAAACATCAACTGTATTATCATACAAGCAACAAGTAAATAATCGGAAAAGTATAAAAAGAGACCATTTACTTTTAGCTCAAGAAGATCGCAACCGCCCATCAAACTTTAAACCGGGTGGTTGTAAGTGTGTTATTAACGAGACTGAAAGTTTAAAAAAGATTATCAAACTTTATAACTTACCCCAAACCATCGAATTTGACATCTTATCGCTAAGAGTCTTTATGACCCCCTTGTAATAATGATAAAAAATTTCATTCTATATGATCCCTAGATGACCACTCCAAACTATTTTTATTACAACAAAAAATGGCAACTAAGAACTGGGATAGCTTGATAATATGAAAAAATAAAAAATAACTTAAAATTCTTCCATTAAAATGCATTGGACAAAAAACTACAAACTACAAATACACAAAATCAGATATTACACAAGTAAAAGCTACAATTGTTTGAGAGAGATTAGGGAGAATTTGGGAAAGAGAATGAGATAGGGACCGAGAGAGAATTAAGGGAGAGAGGGACAGTACGAGAGGGATATTGTGGAGAGAGGGGGAAAATGAGAGGGAGAGGGGCAAGAGACACATAGGAAGGGAAGGAGGGGCAAAGAGAGAGAACCCTAAAGGCTAAACCCTATGTGCAATTGGGGGTTAGAGAAGGAGAGGTGGAAGAGCTTGAGGTGGCTAGGGCAACAGTGGGGCTTCATGGGGGTGTTTTTTCTCTGTGTGCGGTTTGTATAGAGCCAAAGCTCTAAACAATGAAACTGTAGTGCCGAGAGATGCGGCTTCAATATTGAAAATCTTCTTAACACCTTTAAAATATATTTTCTTACTTAATTATAAAACTTAAAGCTTAAAAAATAGTGTAGATTGATATTATTTATGAAAATCTTGAAAATTGACCGTCCAAAAATACATTATATAGATTATTTTTAAAACTTGAAATTTTTTTTTTTTTTTCATATCCATACATCTTGATGTTAAGATGATCAATTTGAAGATGTTTGAGCATCAAAATAACATCGTTTAGTTAAATTTTTGAGATGCACTTAACTATAATTGTTTCAAGCCTCGCACTTATATAAATGCTTTTCTTTTTCTTTTTATATGCACGGTGAAACCTCCACAACGTTTCGCTTATGTGGGTTTCAATGGAGGCCAAACGTCACTGATTTGAGGCCAAAAATGGTAGGTGGAAGTTATTTATACTGTAGCAATCCGTGTGGTATAGGAATAAGGAACATTTGGCTTATGGAGCTAACACTCCTCCAAACACGCACACGATTAGAAAACTTTTTCTATAAGATGAATGTTTTTTCTGAATCGTGTTACACCTTAGTTACCATATTGTGGTTTTTAATCTCACCACTAGCACTAACCCACGAATATTTTCAGAAAAACTAACTTCTAATCTATTTGAAAAAATTGGTCGTGACCTACTGAATTACCAAAAAAAAAAGAAGAGAAAAACCGATATCTTCATCTTTGGAATTTACTTGGAATCATTTTTTTTAAATATGGATCGGTAGGGCAATTGTTCACCTATAGATTCGTGTCTAATTGTTGAATCGGTGAACTAGATCTGGATCATTCCTAATCGTTAATCTAAAAATGTATTAAAATAAATTACAAATTAAAATAAAGGTTCATAAGGTGGGGATTGGGGAGGACCTAAAAAAAAACATTAAAAAGCTTAAAAAAAGAAAAAGAAAAAAAAATATAGAATGGGGTTTTAGGAGGAACTAGACCGGGATCCAAAACATCTCGAAAGTGGTTCGGTCCCCACCAATTGGGCAATTCAAACAGGAAACACTGGATTTTAAAGCATCTCTTGTCCTTGTGACTCAAAGCATGACCCAAGATGCCCTACTTGAAAATTAACGTGTCATGTCGTTACGTAATTTGGATGTAAAAAAGCCCCGAGTGGTAGAAAAGTCGAAGTGATATTGAGACTTGGCTTTACCTTAACTTGGAAAAGTCCATAACATGATCAATTTTTCAACCAGGACGTCCTTCATATGACCCAGACCCGGACCCGGACCAGGACCCGGACCCGGCTTTAACTCCACACATCTCAATACAAGATTCTCCCTCCAAGGATGTACGGCATGGAATAGCAGGGCCCTTACCTTTATCATTTCTCATATACCCAATGGTAAATGTTATAATTTGGGATATAAGATCTCTGGTTATGCCAACCCTATAAAACTAAGTAAAACATCACTTCAAACCTCACTTTCTAATTTTGGCATCGAAAAAACTTCCAACGGTCATCTCGGCCTTGACCATTGTGGTTGTGAAAACAAACTAGTATTCTAAGCCCTAAAAATGATGTATGTTGTAACAAATTATCTAGGCTGTTTATTTCGCCCTCAAAATAAGTGTTTATGGATTTGCAAGATCTGTATCATTTTTTTAATTTCAAATTTCATAATTGGTATTGAAAATTGATTTTAGAGTTAGGGAGATTTCCGATGCCCAAAATGCTTTCCGGATGAGGATTCGAAGTGAGGCTTTAGTTTGCTTTCATAAATCCTAGGCTTTGTAGAAACTGTATCCATTGACGGGAAGATACTTTGCGGGGAGCTGGCTGACTTTATAAATCTCCACCTCAAACCTTACCAAAAAATGTAGTTTTTCCACTAGATAATTTGCAAATTAGTCATATTGATCTCGACAATAGCGGATCCGAAAAACCAAAAATGAATTTTAGAACCCTAAAAGTCCACTCAAGTATTCATGAAATTTGCCAGTTTTTTTCATCATCCTTGCATTTTCAAATTCCATGAGTAAGGAGAATAAATAAATTCAAAGGCCACACAATGTTTTCCAACACCAGAACTGTAATTTCTAGTGGGGTTTTGATTGATTAAATAAAATAAAGCTGCGACCCAACTAAAACCATAACTTTCCTAATATAAACTCTCCATCATACAATGCATGCCCCAAAATATATCCAATAATTTTACTAACATACTTCTTCATAAAAATAAATAAGAACAACCATTAACATTAGTCCCATTGAAGCCCAACAACACCTATGAAGAGGATGATTATTCACTTGTACTACAGACTATTTTGCAAATAACATACCTACTCCGAAAATGACTCTAAAAATGTCATATCAAATAACGTTGGTATGTTAAAAAAGATATGGTTGGAAGTAGTCGGAAAAAAAAGTGTGATGACTTATGGACACACTGATGATGGTATGGCTCTTGATAAAGAATGTTACCAACTTTAAATAGTTAAAAAAAGAACTTAAATAATAATGATGACAAAATATATGAGCTTTGGATTACTTTGTCTCATCAACTTCATTGCCCACTATATGCTTATTGAAACATTTGACATCAAAAAAATGATTAAAAATTTAAAACCAACACTATCTAAAATTGAGCATAAGAGAGAGGAATAGTACTACCTTGACTAAAATATACAAAACCTAACATACTTCAATCAATCAAATACTCACTTCCATTCTTTTCCCTGGTAAATTTGAGCTTACAACGTTCGAGTCTGGTTCAAGTCCTGGAAAATTACATGTTCTAAAGTTTGTAGCTTCATGTAAAATATGCCCTTTGTAACCAAACACCACTTGTGTATGATATATGGTACACCCCGAATTCATCTACCATCTGTTTCTCACGACAACGATGGAGACTAGCCAAAAGTAAAGACAATAATTGTAACATACATAGGTTTCGAGAGTATGCTTGTTCATTTAATCTCGGGTAAAACCGACCTAAAATTAGCTCTAAGACCCCAAATTTTGATACAAACTCTTCAATACCAGGATTAACCTCAATAATGAAAGGAAAATGTTTATATAAGGTCGAAGCCCTAAACAATGAAACTAAGGCACACTTCAAAAATTAACTAAGATTTTTTTTTTTTTTGATGTCCTAAAACCCTCAAATCCAATCATCTCGACCTTGAGATACATGAACATAATAAAAAAAAGATTTTAAGTATTGAAAATAGTGCATCTTGTAATACGTTACCTAGATCGTTAATTTTTTAGATTTTCAAGTGTATACGATTTACATTTTTTTGAAGCTTTAAATATTTTAGTTAGATATAAAAATAAATTTTTAGGCCATTATAAATATTTTTGGTACTAAAATGACATCTTTCGATTCTATTTAAAGGGGTGTTACTTTAAGGCCTTAGCCTTATGCAAAGTTGCAAAACCATACCCATAAAAAATAAAGTTCTAATTGTATGCTCTAAGCATCTGAAGAAAATAAGGAAAATTGTTTCGTGTAGCCTGGACCACATTTCTAAAATATACGGTCCCAAGGTATAAAACATCCATTTTAAAGATGGATGCCAATAGGTGGTCCATCTAAAAACAATTGAAACTCACAGTCCAAATATTTTCTTCATAAAATCCTTATTTGTGTTTCTTAAAATTTATTTATTTATTTATAGTCCATATTAGAGATTACATGTTCTTAAAAATTCGGTCGGAAAATCCATCTCAAAAATAGATTTTTAAAAGTTGACTCATTTCTATATGGATTCAAAGAAACCGTACCCAAAAATTAATATCTCAAGATTGAATAGAAATTGTCAGAATTTTTTAGAGAGTAAGATCTAGGCGTTGGAAGATTGAAATTTCATTTTTTTTTTTTTGATAATAATCATTCAGTGATTTTAAGTTGATCAACAAAATTTTATATTGAAAAAAATCCTCCAAAATAGGTTATTGAAGGAGGGAGTAGAAGAAATGTATGCTCGCGAGGGAGCGTAGTGTAAGTGCCTCTCTACTTTATTTCTTGCGTAGCCAAAATATCAGTAGCCTAACTCAATCAAACTAAGTAACAAAAATTACTTAATAAAAAATAAAAAAATAAACCTTATTTCGCACGCAAACCCTAGCAGCTGTCACCAAACTGTGATTTTATAGCAATTTCCCCAACACTAATTCCCAAATATTTATCATTTTTTAACCCCACCACCAAATGCTTGAAATTTAACTTACCTAAAGTTGATCCCAATACAAGGTTAATGTTTTGTTTATCTAAGTCGACTTAGCACTGAGTTTGTATTAATTTAGAGTCTAGGATTTTCACTTTGTTCAAGAACTGTAATTAACATAAGTGAAGGTCCATCTGGTAAATATATTTGTATTATTATTTAGTATTATAATGACCCATTTTTAATCGCAATCTCGAGCTTGCGGTTTCGTGCCTCTCTCTTCTCCCTCCCTCTCTAAAACACTCTCCTCTGTCTATAAGTAAAGCCATGGCTCTTCTCTTCTGGTTTGGATCTGGATCTCTTCCAGTAAAGCTTAGTCGCTAAAGATAAGCTGGATCTTTGCCACATTTCTCTCTCGTTTTGCCTTAAACGCGGCTAAATTTGTCAGATCCCTTGCCTTTTCCGGCTTAGTGAGCTTGAAGAAACCCTAATGGAAGCTGGCCGCCCTTTGGTGCCACAAATGTGGCTCTTTTTCTTCGTGCTTTTGTTCTTTAATGGAAACTGCTTCTATCTACCTGGTGTTGCGCCTGAGGACTTTGAAAAGGTTAGGGATTTGCCTGTGTTTTTTGCTTTGTTTATGAAGGAGAAATGATGGCATTTTTGGTGAATTTGGAGCCTGGATCTGTGTTTGTTTTGCTAGATTTTTGTTGATCTGTGTTTTCCTTGCGGGATCTTGGTATGTTATATTCCAGGGCATCAAGTTCGCTTTGTTTGGGTTTTGATCTGCAAAAATGTTTCAAATTGCTTGTTGCTTTTCTTCTTTCGTGGATGTGAGGTCTAGATCGAATAGATGGAGATGCGCATTACACATTTAACCATTTTCTTCTATATCAAATAATCTGTTTTTCTGAGAGATGTTTTATTTCAAGTAATGTTTTTCATTCTAGTTTGTATTATTTGGTCATTAGGCTTTGTGTAATCAATTGATTTGTGATCTTCCAACATTTTTCTTTTCTTACAGACAAGGATTTCATCTTACCTTTACCTTTATTTCAACTATTAACAGTTATTTGAAAGGAAGGTTCTTATGAGTTTATCTATGCATTTATGACTTTTTGTTACTGCTGATGGCATTTTACACACATATAAATAATCATAATAATTGGTTGTGTTTTTTGTTGATCGAGTTCTAAGGCTAAGTATGGTGTTGTATTATCGTTTATTTGAGAAATAACATTTACTTTTAGAATATGAGCAATGCATGGTAAATCGTGGCCATCTTATTTTGTTTTTGTTCAAAATCGTACCAGAAAAACTCCTTTCTTACTGAATGTGACATCAGGAAAAGATCAACACTTTGAAGAGTTAAAGCTACAAATCGATTATTTTTTTCTCCAACTTACTATAACTAGATTCCTACATGCTTTCTAATGCTAAAAAGCCTAAAAAAGATCAACATTTTAAAGGATTAGAGCTAAAAGTCGAATATATTTTTGCAGCTTTATACATTAGGATTCCTGTTTGTTTACTAATGCCTTTCTAGGGGTTTAATTGTAATTAGATCCATCTTATATTGTTGCTCAAACTCAATTCTTGTTTCATCGGACATTTAGATTCCCATGAATTGTAATGGTTACAATAATATCCAGTTGCATTTAGATTTTTGCAGTGAGCACATGTTTACCATTGTCTGGATTGTGAAAGTGTCACTTTTTTTTGGATTTAATATCACTGGGTATCAGCGTTTTAAAGCTTTAGGTGTTACAAGTTTGTTTTCTCGTTCCAGTTGCATTTAGATTTTACCCAGTGAGCACATGTTTACCATTGTCTGCATTGTGAAAGTGTCACTTTTTTTTTGGATTTAAAATTACTGGGTATCAGCCTTTTAAAGCTTTAGGTGTTACAAGTTTGTTTTCTTAAACATTTCAGGTTTTCATCGTGCCCTAGAACCCTACATTTCTGTTCTTTCTTTCTTCATACTATATTGTTGCTTTTAGCTTTTATTGAGTAGATTATTTTTTTATATATATTTTTGAAGGATTTATAATCGGTACTGCATATATGATTGTGTAAATTGGCATTAAAGTTTGGTGTGAGTTGTTTCGTTTTGTTATCTTTATTTATTCTATTCCATCATCTGCGGATTTTGGTTCCTTACTCATGGGTGAAGTTGTGAACATACTGGGACATGTTACTTGATGATTGTTATTTGCACACATGGGCTTGTATGATTTATTTTTAATCTGGTAAATACAGGTGTTAGGACTTTAGGTTTCTTCTCAAAACGTGCTTGGAACGAAATGATAGTACTTTTCTTATTATGTATGATCCCATCTGTCCAACAAAACAGGTATCTTTGGAATTGTTTATATTGAGGTGACAGAACACATCCATATCATAAGAAGGGAAGATTTAGTTTTTTGGAAGAATCTATAGCAGTTTACAGTTATGATTTTGCATGAGCCAATGGATGGGGAATTATTGTTGCTGAAAAGACCATCTACATTACAGAATTTGCTTGGGAAACCACCTATCCTAATGAGAAGTTATTGAGAGGAGATATGTCCATTGTATGCTATTGACAGGAGGGCATTGTTCTTGGTGCAATGGCTCAGAGCGATTTGGGTTGGAAATTGGAGGAAATGATTATTAGGAGAAAACTAGGGACAAAGATTGGAACTGTGGAGTAGTTGGTTAGTTGCTATGGAATTTGGGCTCTCAGTTTTGTGGTTAGGCCTAGGAGATAACCTACCCAACAACAAAGTCATGATTAATCTACCCATCAAAGAGAAAAATGTATCTGGAGGAATGTTTGAGGTCAACTTGAAAAGATGTAGGTGAAAGGCCTACTATCTTGGACAAGAAACTGCTGGAAATGGAGGATGTTTGATGAATATGACTCTCCTAGAGCCCATGGAAGTTGAGAGACCCTAATGTTTCTGCTGGAACATGAAAGAAAGTTTTGGTCTGAAGTTTTCACTCATCAGTCTAGTCAGGATGCCATGCTAGATGAGGATGGCTGTAGTGGGAGGGAGAAAGGCACAACTTCTTTTTCTGTTAAACTGAACGAGTAAGATACATCGGCTTCACAGGTTTCATTGAAAGGTTATATACATATAAAGTAACATTGATAAAAATAGTATGACAAATAATATAGTGAAATAAATAAATATTGCTATATATTCACACTTAGAATTTTGATAAAGAAAATTAAGTAACGTAATAAAAAATATTATTGTAATTACAATTAATTCAACAATAAATATGACTTCGAACAAGCTTGTGTAGCTTGATTCGGGAGACTTCGCCATGCAGCCCTCTAGAATATAAACAGACTCATGGGGTGCTTTAAGATATTCCATACTGGCATTGTATTCATTGGTTGTTATATGAATACGTCAATGTGTGAGATATTTGTGTCATTAATTAAGTTTAAATTCGGCTCCATCATCGACTTTGTGAACTTAGATATTTGCTAAGGGTGCTCTCCTATATTGTGGAGGTGCCCATAGTCAACAAATATTGACCATGAGTTGAATTTCTTGACATGAAGGTTGTGAATCCTCCTTCAGAGCTCTATGTTGAAGTTTGAATATATTATGGTGATATGATGCTTATGTAATCATAGTTTTTGGGCATGGTAAACATTACAACGCTCCATTTATTTCTATATTCTTGATAATGGTTACAGAAATCAGTCATCGTTTGCTCGTACATGATTGAAATTAGATATAAAAACTGCTAATTAGAAAACCAGATTTGTAATTTGCTTGTTAAGATTAGATTGATTATGTGTTTCCTGTTACATTTCTGGAGGAATTTAAATTTGGTTCCTTTTTCGGCAACTATTGACTCTTTTGCTAACACTTTATTGTGACTGCAGGGTAGCTTTCTGAATGTGAAAGTGAACAAGCTGACCTCAACAAAGACGCAGCTTCCATATTCATATTATTCTCTGCCTTACTGTCATCCTGAGAAGATCACCGATAGTGCTGAGAATCTTGGGGAAGTTCTCCGCGGTGATCGCATTGAAAACTCCCCATATGTGGTAAGCTTTGTATAATTTTCGGAAAATGGGTTCTCAAGATTTATTTCACATAGTTTGGGTTTATGGTTTCTGATGGGGTGGTAGTTCTGCAGTTTCAAATGAGGATTCCACAGATGTGCAATGCGGTTTGTAAGATAACTCTTGATGCAAAGGCTGCAAAGGATTTCATTGAGAAAATAGATGAGGAGTACCGGGTGAACATGTAAGCTTTGATGTTTTGCTTCTCTGTTTCCAAGGAGCTTCTTCTCGAGTCCAGGCCATTTGGTGAAGATATTTCAGTTTAAATTATTCTTGATGATTCTGCATATTTTCGGAAAAAAGGACCAATTTGGCAATCAACATTGTGTGTTGCAGGATCCTTGATAATCTTCCTCTGGTTGTTCCTGTTAAACGATCTGAACTGGACACAACAATTTACCAACATGGTTTCCATGTTGGCTTCAAAGGCCGATATGCTGGGGTGAGATAAAAAGGAGATATACCTTGAAAAATTTATAGCTTTATTTTCCAATAATTAACAAAATGTATGTCAATTATGAAGTACTCTGTAATGACTTAAAAATTGTGTCATGTGTCGTAGAGTACAGAAGAGCGGTACTTTATCCACAACCATCTATCGTTTGTTGTCAAGTATCACAGTGATCTTGAGGCAAGCACTGCTAGAATTGTTGGATTTGAGGTCAAGCCATACAGGTTTTGTTTCAGCTGATAAGCATACTAATTTTCCCATTCCTTTTTTTTTTAACAATGTCTTGCTTTGGACTTCATTTTGCTTCACATACTTGCTTTTCTTATTTTTTTTTATTTTTCTGTTTCAGTGTCAAGCATGATTATGAAGGTGAATGGTCTGAGAAGACCCGTTTGTCGACTTGTGACCCACATGCTAAACATACGGTTACCGGGTCCGATGCTCCTCAAGAAGTTGAGGAGAACAAGGAAATGCTATTTACGTATGATGTCGCTTTTGAGGTAGGGTTTGATGTGGGCTACCTTTTAGGCTTTCATTATTCTGCCTATAATTTTTGGATCCAGGGTTTTGAAAATCACTTTTGGTGTTGGGGTTCAAAGATTTTAAGGCTTGCCCATCACTCTGTCAAGTTTACCTTTCAAAAAGTCAGAATAGAATGCTGTCAATTATGTTATCATTTGGTGTATCAGACAGATCGGCTATCTTCTAAACAGATATTAGCAAAACTTGACTCATACATGTCCAAATTGGAAACGTATTTCTTTTTCTTTTGGGGTGACTAAATGTTTTTGGCATTTCAACTGATTTTGTCAAGTTTTAACCCACAGCGTAGAAAAACGCATGGCGATGTTTTTCTATGATGTGGCTTAAAATTGGACATAACCAGTTGAGATCAGTCAAAGCCATCAATGTTTTGGGTTGTTCCATTTAGAAAAGGGAAAAGTTTATATAGAGCCGGGGCTCTAAACAATCAAATTTGAGCCTACCTCAAAAATCTCCCAAGAAGAGGTTGTTTTGATACCCAAATATCTTCAAATTGATCATCTCAACATCAAGATGCATGGACATGAGAAAAAAATGGATTGCAAATTTTGGAAATAGTGCATTTTGTAACGCATTTTTGGACCGTCAATTTTCAAGATTTTCAACTTTTCATAGATATGTCGATCTACACTATTTTTGAAGCTTTAAACTTTATAAATAAATATGAAAATATACTTTAAGGCTATCACAAAGATTTCCAATATTGAAACCACATTTCTCGACACTATTTGAAGGTAGGCTCTAATTTGATTGTTTAGAGTCTAGGCTCTATACAAACAGCACCCTTTAGAAAACGAATGCATTAAATCTGATGTTGATATGTTTCTGAACTGAATTGGTCAAATCATCTCAATGCAATTCTATTTGAAAATACTGATTAGATGAAAAGCTGACTTTTAAGCCTGTCCAATTGGAGTAAAATATTTATGGAATGGATAGTTAAGAGCCGAGTTCTCATCCTCCACCGTTTCCTATATCTTTGATAAACATATACAAATGGGGAAGATATGCTGTAGTCCAATAGACTCAAGAAAACCTATTGTACAGCAACAACCCCCATGGGCAATAATTATCCCCAGATTAAAATCATTACCTGCCCTTCCTGTTCATTTGATTGCTTTCAAATCTGATATGATCCCAAATGGACTATGGTTTTTCCCATAGTCCATTGGAGTATGGCGTTTTTATCCATTAAAAAAAAAAATCTCAGCGCGTTACTTCACATTTGATTCCTTGCTTCTTTCTGGTAGATGAATGATGCCAGTTTTTGTTATTATGCAGTCAAGTGAGGTGAAGTGGGCATCTCGATGGGACACATACCTTCTTATGACTGATGATCAAATCCATTGGTTCTCCATTGTGAACTCCCTCATGATTGTCCTCTTCCTCTCAGGCATGGTGGCCATGATCATGATGCGAACCCTCTATCGAGATATTTCAAAATACAACCAACTCGAGACCCAAGAAGAAGCTCAAGAAGAAACTGGCTGGAAACTGGTCCATGGCGATGTGTTTAGACCCCCAAGCAATTCCGACATCCTCTGTGTCTATGCAGGCACAGGGGTCCAATTCTTTGGCATGATCCTTGTAACCATGATCTTTGCGATGTTGGGTTTTCTCTCTCCATCAAACCGAGGTGGCCTAATGACTGCTATGCTTCTCCTTTGGGTCTTCATGGGGCTCTTTGCTGGATACGCCTCAGCACGCCTCTACAAAATGTTCAAAGGCACTGAATGGAGACAGATAACCCTAAAGACTGCCTTCACTTTTCCTGGTATTGTCTTCGCCATATTCTTTGTTTTGAATGCCCTCATTTGGGGTGAGAAGTCCTCTGGCGCTGTCCCTTTTGGCACCATGTTTGCCCTAGTTTTTCTTTGGTTTGGCATCTCGGTTCCACTAGTTTTCGTTGGAAGCTACATTGGTTTCAAGAAACCTGCAATTGAAGACCCTGTTAAGACCAATAAGATACCTCGACAAATACCTGAACAAGCTTGGTACATGAACCCTGCCTTCTCGATCCTTATAGGAGGGATCCTTCCTTTTGGGGCAGTCTTTATCGAGCTCTTCTTTATCTTGACCTCTATTTGGCTCCACCAATTCTACTATATCTTTGGCTTCCTCTTCGTGGTCTTCCTAATACTCCTCGTCACTTGTGCTGAGATAACCATCGTGCTATGCTATTTCCAGCTCTGCAGTGAGGACTATCTATGGTGGTGGAGGTCTTACTTGACATCGGGTTCTTCAGCTCTCTATCTCTTCCTCTATGCTGCTTTCTACTTCTTTACGAAGCTTGAAATCACGAAGCCAGTGTCTGGGTTGCTCTACTTTGGATACATGCTCATAGTCTCATATGCTTTCTTTGTGCTTACTGGCACGATTGGGTTCTATGCATGCTTCTGGTTCACCAGACTCATATACTCATCAGTGAAGATAGACTGATGAGTGTGTATTTGTGCTTTAGTGGAGAGAGTGGCTTAGCTAAGAAGGTAAAGTTAACCGAGCATTTTTGGGTTCGGTTTTGGGTTTGGTTAGGGCTCTTCGATTCGGTTAGCAGCAATTGTTTAGACCTCAATGATTTTGTAGTAATTGTACCTTTTCTTTCTCTCTTTTTCTTTTGTGTTTTTTTCCGTTCGAATTTCTTTATTGGATTGATGAAGAGGTGCAGTGAATTGCTTACGATGAATTGTCCTTATATTTGCTCAAATTGCATGAATTCGTCGGACATGGATTTACTTGCATATATGAGTGTGTGCGTCTCTGTGCACATGCATGTGCAATGACATATGTATGCATGGCGTGTGTTATGTATTTCGCTGTTTGTAGGCTTACATGCACAATATGCAGTCATTCATGTCTCTATGCATGTATAGGGAAGGCGATATTTCAATTGAATTTAATATTTCATCAAGTGTTGAGCCTCTCCGATCTGGGCATGAATCTCTCTAATCTTGGGTTGCAACTTTGTATTTGTATTTCTTTTATTTGGGTCATCGTAGGCTGAAGAAAGGGCCTCCACGATTGTTTTCTCCACTGTTGAGAACTATGAGGATTTTGGGTAGATTTTATTTTGAATCAGCCATTTATTTCTGAGCTTTGGCCAGCTGATATTACAATTTTATCTGGTCGTTGGGCCTATTGATGATGCAATTCTCTAAGTTTGGATATGTAAGATCTTTGTTAATTCAAAGATTTTCGGTTAAATAAGATAGTTCAACTATTTAGTATTTGATTTGTATCTTTTGATTTAATTTCAACTATTTACCGTTGTATTCATAGATCGTAGGTTCGATACTTGCATGGGCCATTCGTGGGAACTGTTTTCCTCATTGCTCTGTTTTATTTACCCAAAAAAAACCAACAGCAGAAAGTGGGAAAATTGTTAAATTGTTGCAAAGTTGGCAAATTTTCCGAAAGATATTGTATATGCATCCTTCATTTGGGCATGGGAATGTCGTTAATATTATGTATATAATTTATGTTGCTTGTGCTCGGGTTTTATTGCGTTTTTCTTAATTATTACGAGTGTTCATGTTGGTTAAGAACGCAGGTGTGCAAGACCGAACAATGCATCAAACTGGTTACACCCTAAGCAATCTCAATTCGAAGGATGACCGGAAATTGAGAATCAATTTAGGTATATACTAGAAATCTGAGGCCTGATTCTTTCCTGTATTGATGCTTTGAATATGCAACTGAGTCTTGGAACCCATGATGCATGTGTTGTCCCTTGACTGCTTCAGTTGGTTGCATTATCTGTGTCCTTATGTAGTCAAGTCCTTAGAGAAGAAGTAGCTGTCCTACTGCAACCAAGGAGAAAGATCTACTTAAATGTTGGGTTTTATTATATGCATCTTTTATTGCATAGAGCCAACCCCAAATAATTGAAAAAGAGCTGCTGATGATGATGACCTGACCTCTTTTTGCAAAAGGTAACTTCGTTTAACTCTCTTTTGTGGAACATGCTAAGTTGGGAGTCGCTCCAAATCATGTTTGTCATTGTTCACGTTTTAACCCCTCTTGTTCTCCTACTGACTTGCCTAAAAAAAAACCCCTCTTGTTTGAAAACTGCCACAAATAAGCGCTCAAATCAGTTCATTATTAGAAATGCCTGTTTTCTCTCCATTGTATTTAGTCCTAGTCAAAATAAGAAAATCAACCCGAGAGAGAGAGAGTTTTGTCCTAAAGAGATTAAAGATCGTCAGACCACCAAAGCATGCAATGTTTCAAAGATTCATGGCCACCCATGACTTCATTCCTCTTATGTTTCACACTACCAGCACATTGAAAAGTTATAGCAGGTGTGGCTGCAACAAGTGTTTTGGTTTATATACCATGGCATAAGCACTTTTGGTGCAACATTTTACATGCTGAAATAACTGTCAGTACCATATTTTGCCAATTTTACATGTGCACACAATTTTTTAAACGCAGTCGGCCTCAAATAGTTGGGAAAATGCTCTGATGACATTTTTAAAATACCACTTAGTGTGTGACATTTTAAAAGAAAATTTTATTTAGACAGCAAAACTGCTGCATGTCAAGAGTCAAACCACGAGATTACTAAACCGCAGATTGCAGGAAAAGAAGTGGTTAGAATCCAACAAAATAAAACACCTTTTTTTTTTGCCTTTTCCCCTCCAAACGTTAGACGTCATTGCATTTGTAATGAAAACGGGTATTATCAGTTTTTATATTGCAGAATTAGAACGGGGACTAAATGGCATCCAAAGGAGTCACCGAACCACAGTGTCACCTAAAATGATACCCCACCGGTTCATAACACGCACAGGAACGTGTTCCGAGGCAGTATTCATATGAGCTTTTTGGTTTGAAAGATAATTAAGTATATGGTCATAATATAGAAGCTGATGCTTTAGCAAAGGGTGGTGTACACCAACATTCATTGGTGGTTATACTTTTTTCTTCTTGAACCTCTTTGTAATCGTTCATGGGTGAATGAAATTCATAATAATTAATTTAAAAAAAATTAATCATATGGTCATTTGTATTCTGCAAAATTTTATCCAATTTGCAGTAAGCTTTCGCCAATCTGATAGGGCAAGCACTTATCCCAAAAAAAATCTGATAAGGCAAGTTCTCGGTCTATTCCATTCCCATGCATCCCTTAAATATAACATTTACATAACTCATACATGAACAATTTATATGATATTTGACAATGGCTTAATGCACTTAAACATGCATGCATATTCATTATCACACATATAATACCGCTTAAATGGAAGCTCTTGCAAAGCCTGCCAATCTAGAGCTGCCATTTCGTAGAAGAACCTGTGGGTCTCCTTGTTCAACCTGTGAAAATTAAATCACACTCAGTATCTTTTGAACCTTCAGAAATTCCTTATACAATCAATAGTATTTGACTATGCATAAAACACATGTTAAACACTACGTGCATCTCATTATCATATGATAAAATCACTGCAAATTTCCACAAGAAATCATGACTAGGGGGTCCACGAATAGACAAAATTGTTCTCAGTTAGGTTATTTGACAACTTAGTTGCACCCAACTTTACATGCTAAATGCAACAATAAATGTGAAAACTAGGTTGCCCTAATTCACTATTGTCTATAGGATATTGTTGAATTTCAATCTGTGGTTTCGGTTAGGCTCATGCTTGGGAGCTATAGCTAATTGGTTGCCAATTTGAATCCCCAGCATACTGACCCAACAAAGGAAAATAAATAAATAGAATCGAAAAAAATGGATGTGAGTTCTGAATAGAAAGAATCAACTTATAGTTGTGATCAGCGTCCTAAGACTCTGCATAATACAGCACAGTTACCCGGCCTCACCTAATGGGTGAGGCGAGTTGGGGCAAGTACAGATGCCCAACTAGATCCTGATGGCCCCTATGCGAGAAGAAGGCCGAGATCTGGTAATCCTTCTAGAATCTGGAAAGGCATCCAAGGCGTCAAAACCCTCTTTCTGTTTTACTCCAGGTGGCTGGTTGGATATGGTCGAAACACTAGATTCTGGTACGCTAAGTGGCTGGGAGATTATCCTCTTAAACTTTTGTTTCCAGATCTTTACAATAAGTCCAATCAGAAAAGAGCTATGGTTGCAGACATGGTTTCCCTTGTACATAGCAAACCTGTTTGGAATGTTACACTCTCCATCAGAAAGGTGAACCATTAGGTTGAAGCCCAATTCTTGACACTAATGGATGCCTTGTATTCTTTTGTTTTAACCCATGGAAGAGAGATACATTGATCTGGAGTCCTGGGCGTTAAGGATTCTTCTCTGTTAATCTCTATATAAAGAAATTTGGAAGGATAGGTACATTGGGGAAAAAAACATCTAGCCAAATTCTGGAAGTACAAGGTGCCTCTTAGAGCTAGATCATTCCTGTAGCTTTTTGCTTACAAAAGATTGCTCACTGTTGATCAACTTCGTAGAAGAGGAATGATTTTTACCAATGTCTGTTTACCTTGTAAGGAGGATGAGGAAACCATCGCCCACGTCTTTCATAGATACAAGTATGCTGCTGCCATTTGGGAGTGGGTTGACAGCTTGGCTGGCTGCACAACCCATGGTCTTAAGATGCCAATATTTTTCTTCAACAAGTCTGGAACCCCTCCTTTGCCTCGCTGGATCGTAACCTGTGGAGAATTACGATTGCTGCCTCTCTTTGGAATCTGTGGAAAGAGAGAAACTTGCTGACCTTCAAGGGTCGATCGAGAGATATTATCCCCTTACTCTCAGATATTCAGCGCTTGGTCATCATGCGGGCTTATGCTTCACTTCCTCTTACGGCTGTTCCTAATCTCCTTCTTTTTCTCCTCCTTCAAAGACTTACTCTTTCTTAAATATCGTCGACCGTCTATCCGACGTGTTTGGACTAAACCTCCCATAGGCTGGTTTAAATTGAACTTTGATGGGAGCGTTAGGGGGGCTCGGTCTGGCTTTGGTGGCCTTCTTTGATATCATAATGGATCTTTAATCTGGTCTTCCTCGAGCTCCCATTATACCTTTGAGATCAATGAAGCTGAGCTTTGAGCAGATAAAATTGGGGTCTCTCGTCTTGCCAAGTCTCACAGGAAGGTCATAATTGAAGGCGACTAGGTCAATGTTATTTTATGGTGCTCCCAACTTTGCCGGATTCCTTGGAGACTGAGTGTGATCACGGATGAAATTCTATTGACACTAGGGCAGGAACGTCTCTTCGCTCATGTCTATAGAAGTGCCAATTCTGATGCCAACTGTTTGGCAAAAGAGGCTATTGCTTGACTCTGGCCCGTGTTGGTGGCCGCCTGCTCATGGCCTTCTTCTTTTCCTTCCCTTCTTTTGTTTCTTCTTTTTTGTGCTTTTTTCTTTCTGTTGTACTCTTTCAATATCTTAATGAATATCGCCTTTCTCAAAAAAAAAGTTCGCATGCCCAACTCGCTAGGCACCAATAAAATAGATAAGAAAAAAGGTTAAAAATTCATCAAATATTTAGAAATACGTTATAGATGATTTTGAAGGTTTTTAAGATTATTTGGGAACTTTTCTTATCACATGATCTAATTTTTTAGTTTTTCCTTTTTTATATATTTTTCTGAAATATTCATGGTATAAACCAAAAATTTCAATGTTCCATCTTCTACAATTGTTTTTTATCTTCTATAGTTTTTAAATTATTTCTATTACTTCTTTTATTTATTTTTTGTTTTCAACTATTTTTACAATGTTTTACCTTCTTTTTATTTTTTAACCTTTTTCCGTAGCTTACATTACTTTAACTGAGTCCACTCAGACTCACCCAAGTAACTCACCTCAGTGGCGAGTTCCTGGTACGATGAGATTATAAAGACATTGATTGATGAACGTCATGGCAATATAAAGTACATAAATTACTAAATCAGTGTAATGCTAATTTTATCCCATTATAAATGAATAGCTATATATTTTGCACATATATGAGTTGACTTTCTAAGGTACACATTTCATTTTGAAACCGTTGGAGACAAAATGGAATCCAAGCAATTGAAGAACTATTCCAAAATAAATCATACTAGAATTTACCAAAAGATGAAAAAAGACTGCAATTTTTCCAAAAAAGAAATAATAATCCCAAATGACATTTGAGAAAGTCATTGAAGATAAAACAGTAGACAGCAGTCTCATATAATAACTCTGAAAAAATTTGAACATTACCAGGATTCCATGGTCGAGAACGAGAACGTTATCCATGTTCAAAACTATGGGAATGCGATGAGCTATGGTTATCACTGTGGTTCCATTGCATTCACTAGAAATAGTTTCATGTATTATTGATCCAGTTTGAGCGTCAATATTGGCAGTACACTCATCCAAACACAATACCTGCAAGAAGCAGTTTGCCTTTATTTTAGTATGAGATGCGGATAAAAGAGTCCATCAAAAAGATGTACAATATAGTGCGAATAATTCTAAAAAAAGGAACTTGTATTGGTACTAAAAACCTTTATTAGATAGTGTTAAGAAAATTTCTTCCGAGATGCTGATTTTGTTTGAGAACCATCTTTAAGAAATGACAGAAAGAATTAGTATATTGACTTTTTACTATCTTGAGTTCTTAACAATCCAAGGATGAAGTAAAGCAAGCATGATCGACGCAAAAAAAAAAAAGAAAAAAAAAGAAAAGAAAATCTAGGTAAAACCTACGAATCAAAATTGCTATGATATAACACATAAAATCGAAAAACACATATTACTCATGTAATTACTTAATACGCAATTGTTAAATTATCTATTAAAAAAAATTTATGGGGATAAAAGTTATGGTTTATGAATTATACAAGTAAACTCATGCATAAATATTTTTTTAAAAAAGATTCATTTGGTTTTGGGGGCAATGGACGTTTTCCATTGAATTGCTTTCCCAAAGACCCAAACTAAATATCAAAATGGGAAAATAATCCCAAATTGCAAATAGTTGATAACATATCAAATATATATCATAAAGTATCAAAATAGAAATACAAAAAGCAAAGGCATCAAAAGACACTGTTAAAAAAAAAAAACCGGATAAAAAATATTGAATATATCAACCTTCTTGAAATGGAATTGATACCTGCCCAAATCAAAAAGTTTTGGTTCCCAAATCTCATCTTTTACAACCACTAGAAGCCTCAAAAAGATTGAGAATGAATATCCTTCAATTTTGTGAGCGTTCTAGGAGGTCGAAAAAATTTTCAATCTCTCTACAAATCTTCAAATCTTGCTTTTTTCAAGCTTTTTCTCACTCTAAACCTCACTAAAAACATTTTGAGGGGCAAGAATAGCCCCCAAAACTCTTTTACTCCCCTTTTTAGGAGGGAAAATGACGAGATTCCCCAATGCTTGACGGGCATTTTCTGCCCTCAGTCTCGAATGTTCGAGGAGGTGCCCGCCTTCTATGCCTCCTAGGCAGGCGTCTTGATGCACCCGTTTGGAGCATACCGCCTACTCCACACATAGGCAGTTTTGTCAAATGGGCCCCTAGGCAACAAGGCAGCCGAATCTTCTTTCATTGCTTAGGATGAACAAAAATGTATTACTAAGCAATAGTATTATCTACACGCACTAAAAAAAATACTAGTTGGAGTTTTGACAGTCACTGCCTCCATGCAAAATATGCATCATGAAAATTTGGTGGCCAATAAGGACAATGGCAGGCCTGTCCCCATGTGCAATAATTTTCAGATTGTGCTTTGTTCTTCACTTCTTTGCTACCTGTTTCAGCACTAATGATAGTGCGTGCAACTCTTAAGTACAACTCAGAATCTACGATGATAAATTGCATTTTTTGGACTCTAGATGTTAACATGTAGTATTGCTTGCTAAGTTTTTCTTTGTAATATTCGCTGAAGTAAAAGAAAGAGGTAATATGTCATAAAATATGTACCTTAGAAGACTTAAGTAGTGCACGAGCGAGGCATAAAAGCTGTCGTTGTCCAACAGAGAATGATACACCAGCTTCCTTCACATGAATGCCTAGCCCACCAGCTGCCTGTACTTCTTCTCTGATATGACATTTCTGAAGAACCTCCCAGATACTTGAATCATTTGCCACCTTAAAGGGGTCCAGATTATCCCTAACAGGACATAGTCATTTTCGACAAATTGCATTATCATGTATTTCAAGCTCTTGACATGGAGACACAAGGAAAAGATCAATGAAATCCAATCTGAATATAGATATCACAACTGATTTTCTCACTCACATGTTATAACAATGAAAATTAAATTGACAAGTCAAATTGTGAATCTAGATTTGAGCTCTAGTTTTTGGTTTCTTAACATGAATAGAACATGGAATGTAAATCTAGCTAAGACCTAATAGATACCTCAATGTTCCTTCAAATAAGAATGGGTTTTGTGGAACAACTGCTAGACGTGCGCGAAGTTCTCTAACTCCAACATTGGCTACATTTATTCTGTCAATTAAAATATGCCCTTCACAAATTGGTGTCAAACGAAATAGGGCATTTAACACGCTGGATTTTCCAGCACCCGTCCTTCCAACAACTCCAACCTGCAACGTCATCATCAAACATACTTTAAACTGATGGAAAGTATAGTGTAATCCAAAGAGCTACAAAAAAGCCAGAGTTCATTGAGTCATCACCATCCATCGAAATGATGGATGGTAATAGAGAGAGAGAGGGACCCACGTTTGGGTCGATGTCATATTGCGTTGGTCCTACTCCCTCCATCACAGTCATTTCAATGGACAGTCATGACCCAATGGAACTATAGTTTTTCCAATCATTTGCTGAGTTATACTATGCTATACTTTACAAGAATATGGAACAAAAGAGCACTATTTTGTAATTATGAATTGGGAAGCTTTGGCTTAGTGGTAGACATATCAGTTTGAGTGCGGGAGGTCCAGGTGTTCAAATCCTTAAAGTTTGTCCCAAAAAAAACCAAATATAGCTGACCTACCTTTGTCTAAAAAAGAATGAATTAGCAGGTTTAAATCTGTAATTGCCTCTCCATCGCTACTGACCTGTGTACCGGCTGAAATACAAAATGAAACATCTTGAAGCGCCAGTGGCAATGATGGCATATATCTCAGGCTGACATGATGAAATTCAACTTCTCCTTGTGAGGGCCAATCTGAATTTACAGATTGGCATCCCTGAAGGTCTTCTGGAGCAATATCCATGTACTAGAAAAGTTTTTTAGCATATATGAAATATATAATTGTGTAAATAAATGCTACAAGTCTTGCCAATACCTCAAGTACTCTTTCAACAGAAACCATTTCTTTCTCTGTTTCCGTAAAGCTTGTCAGGAAATTACTTAACAAAGATACAAGTGGTGCTGCATAGGAGAGAGCTAGGCCAACCTGCAATAATAAATAAATTATCAGGTGGAAAGTATTGGGGATTTATCATTCAAAGACAAAATGCATATAAACTCCATTGTGAAGCCACTATGTTAGACTATTAAGTAAAATAAATATTAATGGCAGTGAAGATATCAAAGAGACTTTTGACGAAGTGTGAAAAGCATACCAATCCAGGTGTGCCAAAACTGACAGGAAGACCTCCTCCTTTGCCAAGGACAGCAATGATGGCAATGAAAGAAACAACACATGCTGCAAGCAACTAAACAGTTCAAGTTTATTAGACAAACCTGGAGCATCGAAAGTTAATTATAATGCAAAAATTTCTACAGGAAAAGTTACTGTTCATCTTAAAAGAAGTCGAGGAACATAAATTTTTTACTACATAAAAAGTTACTCCATTTCAATCAAGCACTGGCCTGGGAAATGGATATGGGACAGGAATAAATGAGAAATAGAAGGTTAAGACTTACTTGGAGACGCAAAGAGAGCCAGCAACTAGCTGATAGCTCTGAGTAAGAAGTGCGTTGATTTAGCATTACATGCTTAGTGAATGTAGCCATGAACATTTTCTGCACAGGCCAAAGTTTGATGATTTAGCATGACATGCTTAGTGAATGTAGTCATGAACATCCTCTTCACAGGCCCAATCAGAACTAACTCAAGTACAATTTGGGGTATATGAATGAATCCTCTTGGCTGTCATAAACTCATAGTGCAACGATTCCTACATATGCTGCATCCTTCTCCATCACAAACCTTTTTACTGGGAGAGCTTCAGAAAGGACAAATCAGTTCATTTACTGTAGGTTTATATATGCTGTTCTCATATAACTAAGGGCCATTTGAAAGAAATACATGCACATAAGGCACTACAATAGCTCATCAGGAAATTGGTTTTCAACAGAAAAGCGTTCTTTACCAAATGATATCAGCATCATCCTCTATTGGAAATTGAAATCTATACATACTATGAAAAATACAGCACAACCAAGTGCTGCATACAGTTAGACCGGTTAAACATTTAACACTGCAGGACTGCTTTAATGTCAATGAGAAGATTAAATGCTCAATGACATAACCTGGGAGAATTCAGTTTGCCATTTCAATGAATAATATCCACACAATAAAAAACTTACTAGCTGTCTCACTAATCATGATTTAAAGACAACTAAGATGTGTATGAGAGGGAAAAAAAAAAGTCTAAGTATAATAAAAAGAACAAAAAATTTATTCATGTCACAAGAGTGGTTGACTTGAATTTCTCAGCCTAGGGAGATTGATAGCATTAAATGAATGTCTATTAGTGATAATAATGCTCCCAATTGAAATCTTCAAACATCAAAGTCTAAGAAGAGAATACTTACCCAGTAGAGTTGTCAAAGAAATAAATTGGAAATTGGTAACCAACTCATGACGGCATACTCCAATAAAGGTCTCCTGATTATTACCTCTGCCTTGAAAGCTCTTATACTGGAAGATCCATCTAATGCTTCATTGAATGATGTATAGATAGGAGAGCGAGAAACACTATCCAGCCTTCTCAATTCACGGGATGTGCATCTATAGTAAAACTGTAGCAAATTTTATTTTAAAGTGAAACCACAGTCGCCCTACACATCAAAACAGCTGAGGCTACATCTTGACTAGAACTACTGTTTACACATGAAAAAATTAATGAAGGCAACATTGTAACCGCTACTGTATCACAACGAACATCAATAGCATTTTCTCCACGATATTATATGGTAGCTAAGCTATACTTCTCTCCTAAATTTATAATAAAAAAAATTGAATTTCTGACAATTTGGGACAAAAGAGCAAAACAAACATACAAAGCATGCCAACAAGTTGAGAAAACACACATCCAAGCAGCTGTCAGAGTGATCCTGATTTCTCTCACTGTACCACACATCAACATTTTATCTAAAAGATAAAGGAAAGAAAAGAAAATACTTTTAACAAATTACATGGATGTCAAATCATCTCGATCGAGACATTGTTCCTCAAAGTTTCAGCCAAGAGATTACACATAGGTTATATTATTTACACGTTCTGAAAATTGAACCCTGATTTTGGAGATGCTAGAGGAAGCTAATTAGAGATCTATGAGTGTGATACCTGCAATTTCTTGTAGATATACCAAAGTGGCACCAGCAGTAAAAGGAAATAAATCTGCACAAAATCATCAAGGAGTTATAGCATTTGTAACAGGTTAAACATGTGATTCTAAGCTAACCTGGAAAGTTTATGGCATGCCTGCCAATATATTGTCTGGCCTTACCTGCACAAAGGACAAAACTGTTGCAATTCCCACAAGACTGAAGAAGTTTGCCAGGAGAATGTTGAGAATAAATGGAAGAGAATCATCAATGGTATATTGATCAGATGAGAACCTGCTGGAGAGTAACATTAAGATTGACATATTCTAGCATGTCATCTAATATAGCTGTGAGTTCATATTCTTACCTGTTAAGAATTCTTCCGCTTGGATTTTGGTCAAAGAAATAAACAGGAGCAGTTAACAGTTTACTCAGAAGGTTGTTATGCACCTGAAGTGCTGCCCGTAAACCCCCATAAGCAAATGAAAATGCTCTGATTAAGGTGAGAAGGGAGTTCATTACAGCAAATATGCATAAAACAGCCTATACAAGAATACATTTCATATGATTAGCAGAAGAACGAGATTTGGTATTTGTCATTATGTTACCTTAGATAAATATCTCTAGAGATTGTTCTGAACAAAGCAAATGTGATCCAAACAGTATAACTCATAAATAACATGGAGACTATCTCTTTTCACTTGTAAAGAACACAGCTCATGTGAGAATCATACCAGGTAGTAGTGCACTGAAGTATTTAGATTTGGGCTCTTGGAAGACGTATCAACCCAGTGCGACAGCCAGAAATCATTTCCATTGCGGGTGGATTGCATTAAGAATGCAGATAAACATATTATCGCAACAAGCCACCAGCTGGCAAATACTGCATAGTTTCTGCAAGATACATGAAACAGTGAGCTGATGCAGTAAAATAAAAACCAAAGGGATTCCAAAAGTGTACAAGGAAAATTAGTTCTCATGTTGCCCAGTTTTGGAAAGGATAGGGAAGGTACAGTTGTTAAAAATTATACAGATCTGAATATCTATGAAATATATAAGAAAAAAGAAAAGAAATATACAAACCTAATGAAAAAACAGCTCATTTTATTTCTAATGAAAAAACAGCTCACAAAGCTTCAACGCATTTTGGATATTCTAAAAATATTGAAATGCTGGCTCCCAATGGTTTCAGAACACAACATGAAAAATTGTCCATGACAAAATGGATAAGCTCAAGAACACAACATGAAAAATCCATTACAAATGGGTAAGATCAACTGCATGTTAGGTTGTGAAGTAAGCATGATATCCTTGTCAAATGACAGGCTTCTTCACGGGTATCATTTTTCCTTTTTTTGATTGATAGTATCCATCTACTTTAGAGGCATCTGGAAATATAAATATCTACTAGGTTTCAACAGCTGATTTCAAGTCCATGTGGGTTGGAGTTAGACTCACTTGTAGATGCTGTATTCAACTCTACCCTCTTTCCTTTGTTCTACTTCAGTTATTTGAGGTGGTTCATTCAAAGAATCAATATTACAGTCGCTCTGAGTTATGAAAGTAGCCTTGATTCCCTTTTTATTGCTTATATTGCTTCCTTCAACAGGAACACTAGAAGGTAATGAGCCCATGTCTTTCAGAGTCTGAAATTCATTGCACGGTGATACTAGGAAATCAGCATAGCGTCCCATCCACTTCATTTGCCCATTTTCCATAACTATAATCACATCAGCAGAAGAAATTGCCTGCAGAGAGTTAAAACATAGATCACATGATCTTTGCTTGCTACTTTTTTCATTTCAAGCATGTACCAGTCTGTGACCTGTGAGATGCATGGGAAGAAAAGTTAAGGATAGGGTGAGAAGAGAGTGAGGAGACAAAGGAGGGAGGGATAGGAGAAAGTAGTCAAATTATTTCCATCCACATCCCTATTATTTAAGTTAAAGTTCACACCCTTATTATAGTCTGGGAGTTTGAGGGTGATGGAGATGAGGATATAGTTTAAGGACACAATTGTTTTCAGTAATATTTAGGAAACATACTATTAAAAAATATTAAGGACACATTATTTATTTTCAAATCCATTTTGAACAATAATGAAGGGAAGGAAAGGGAGAAGTGTTAAGAGGAAGAAATAAACTAAAGATTGGTACAATCTAATTTGTCTTGGCAATAGACAATAAACACTCTCGTAGTTTAAAGAAATAGTATAGAGTTACTGTAGACAGATTTATTGTCTAATAGAAGGAACCATAATAATAGAAGGAACTATAATGAGAACAATTTGCAAATGCTTCAGAAAATAGTCACCTGAAATCACTCAGAAAAAAAAGAAAAAAATTCACCTGAATATTATGGGTGCACATAATTCGTGTCTTTTGTTCCATCAATGGACCAAGGATAGCATTCTTTAAAATCCAGCTTGCCACGTGTGCATCAACTGCACTAAGTACATCATCAAGCAAGTAGATATCCGAGCCGTGATATATAGCTCTGTACATCCATAGATTCTTACATGAATCAAACAGAATTGTCCTCAATGGTAGTGCTTACAACAGAGTCTCCAATAAATATCTTAATTGGCACATTACCTTGCTAGCATGAGACGAGCTCTCTGTCCACCTGATAAGTTGAGTCCTCTCTCTCCAATAAATGCTTGGTCACCTCCAGGCATTAGCCCAATATCAACATCCATGGCACAAGCCGTAACAACTTCATTGTATCTATTTTAGAAAGCCAAATTAAATAAGAAAAGATCAGGGCGGAAGTTTACTAAGAAAATTGTAGATCATGGTAAGTTGGTTCCAAACCTTTTTGCCTCATGGCCCTTCCCAAACAAGATATTATCTCGTACGGTGCCAGATAGTATCCATGGAACCTATGATGAAAGGAAATTGCACTCAAATGAACTAATGTCCACATAAATAAAAAAATTCTGGCCTTTTCACTAAAATACCACTTTGGCAAAGAACTTAAGAGAATATCATATCATTCAAGAAAGCTATTTTAAAATGGAAAATTTACATCTATTCTTTGAAATGCTAATCCCATCCCACTAGTGTCTCATTTCACCTGCCACCCAAACAAAGCGGTAACTAAATGCCAACCCTGCTCTCTCTCTCTCTCTCTCTCTCTCTCTCTCACACACACACACACACACACACACACACACACACACCACACACACACACACACACTCACACACACACACACACACACACACACACAAAGAATAGCAGACAAGAAGTAGTCCCCCTGTTCCACCGGTTCAATCCGGTTCTCAGGAACCAAGGGATCGCCCTCTTCCCCCCGGCTCCTTTTCTTTCCCATGGAGTTTGTATGCTGCTCTGAATCAGGAATGGCTGATGTGGATCGGGTGATATGAGTAGTGGTCCTCAATTTAGGCTGCTATTCCGATTTTCCAAACATTGGTTTAGGCTCAACACTAATGTACTTTTATAATTCAATGATATTTTTTAAGTTTTCTGAAAAAAAGGTACTTTGGTAAATCAAATTGAAACCAGGTTTGTAATGGTACTTTCCCATAAGAGAAAAAAAGGAAAGATCCACCATTTCAGAGGAAGGATATGTGGACCTGAGGGGCATATGCTATGGAACCACATGAACGTACTGCACCACGAGTGAACCTTGTCTCTCCAAGAATGGCATTCAACAAAGATGACTTTCCCGAACCAACCTAATATAAAAAGCTAATCAAATTAAGAATATGAAAGCTTGTGAAGAACTGGACATGACATGAAAAACATATTGGGCATGGATTCAGGTCACATGGTTCAAATGAAAGGTACTTTGTGTCACAACCTTCAGGTTGTGTGTGTGTGTGAGTGAGTGTGAGTGGGTGGGTGCAGGGGTGTGTGCGTGTGTGTGTGTGTGCATGTGTGTCTATGAGAGAGAGAGAGAGAGAGAGAGAGAGAGAGAGAGAGAGAGAGAGAGAGAGAGAGAGAGAGAGAGAGAGAGAGAGAGAGAGAGAG
>NW_006500327.1:4168145-4189805 GCF_000471905.2 Amborella trichopoda
AGAGAGAGAGAGAGAGAGAGAGAGAGAGAGAGAGAAGTTCATAAAGGTAGGGAACTTGCCTCTCCAATTACAACAACAAAGAAACCTCTAGGAATCTCAAAAGAGGTGAGTTTCAAGTTTTTCCCCTGCTCCTCCATTTTGCTGCTAGACCAAACACAGTTTGCATCTTGGAATACAATTGCTACATCTTCAAAGTTATCATCAGCAGAGTCTGTTGGGATGCAAATTGATGAGCATGCTGTCAACTGCTCTGTGGATGGTTCTATCTTTTCAGAATTAATATCAGGACAGGAGAGAAATTTGCTCAACCGCCTCGTAGATATCATGGCCTGAAATGTATCATATAAACACAGCAACTAAAAGAAGTCCCCTAAAATGATATATTCTATCATGAAAGAAATTTTGGACAACTTACATCAATCAACCCATTGATCACCCAAGGAAATGAATTTAATGGAGATATCAAAGTATTAAATAAAGCAACACATGTGAACACCTGAAAAGTAAAACGTAAAGCATTTCAATATATGAAGCTGGTGATGCATTTTACACAAGTAGCATAACTAGATAAATGTATAAGATGCACTGCTATTTACTTCAATTTGAATGTTTTACCGTTGCTGCAGTGAGTTGATTCCCCAGTAACGCGAAGAGGCCAAATGTAAACAAAGAAAACAGGGTTGGTGTTGTGGCCCAAAAAAATACACACCATGCATCCAAGTATTTCCGAGTCTGATTAAGGAAGACAGAATACAGGCAGGTATAAACAAAATAGATCTATCAATAAATAAAAAGTAAATAAAAAATAAAAAACACAATGGACGACATAAAAAATACTTCAAGGACGAATCTTACATGCACACATACACCCAAACATTTTGCCTATTAAAATACAGCTTGAATATGAATTTAGGACTTTTGATAATGATTGCACCATAACATACCGATAGGTGTTTCACTTCCATTTCTCTAGTTTCCATCAGCCTGTTAGAGAAAAGAAGCTCCCAGCTGTACATCTTAAGAGTTCTGATATGCATTAACAGTTCTCCTGACTTTCTGATTCTGTCCATAAGCAAGCTCTTCATTATAGAGTGGCAGAGGCATTGTATGTTAATCTCAGTTTCCAAATGAAAATAAAAGCATTGACCTGTGCATTGAGCAGGCTATATCAACTGAAAAACTACCACAACATTAATGTTCATAAAAATAAACAACCCATTTTGGTCAGATCATGTGAAAATTGATTGTCCATACAAGCATAAACACGAGCAGATTAAAAAATGACGTAACATAATGTGTATATTCTGAATATTTTCCATCAATATTGCTGAATAAAAACTCATGAAATAAATAATTAGCATTCCACAATGCGTTTTTGTTGCAGAATATTTATGACTACAAGAATTCCCGGTTGTTAGCATTCCTAGAAGTGCAGCTGTTATTGATGAACTCTATTCACAGTGAAGCTTTGATTGACAGAAGCATCTGACGCAACCTATGAAGAAATGGATAGGGAAATTTTCAACTAGGAACCTCCTAGGAAGTGGCTAAGAATCAACAGTTTCCAACCAAGGAGATCATTTCAGTAGGAGGTTTTGAGAAGTCACCAATCATCAACATCATTCAAAATATGTCTATAAATCAGCCGTGCATCCTATTTTCCTATTCGCAGTTTATTGGTTTTGCGGATTCAAATATGGCCGAGGCCTTATCTCTCCTCGAAGGCCTCAGATGTTTCAACTCCCCTTCCTTGATCATTGAGGGGTACTAACAAAATGTTCAGTCATGGGCCTTTAAAGCCTCACCTTGCCCTTGGATACAGGATAACATCTTTGCTGAAATCTTTCAAATTTGCAGGGATATTCACATCCCATGGAGGCATACTTGGAGGGAAGCCAAAGCCTCAGCCGACACTCTCACTAGGGAGGGACCCTCTCAGATGGAAGACTCTTAGGGGGACCTTTTGAGCAACTTTTTGAACCCCCAACATTTTGTACACTTATGGTTCTTGCTTTAGATGTATAGTTTTCTGAAATCCCCTACGGATTAACACAATTTTTTGGACCTCTCGGATTTTTGGACAAGGCACCCACATGCTGGGTGCCCAATCTACAACCTCTCTCTTGTATCTCTTACTTTTACTTACCAATACACTTAACACCTTCAAAAAATCAGCTGTGCATCCTTCTTGAGGAATAACATCATCAAGTGGAAATCATGATACAAGAAGCAAACTAGGAATCGCCCATTCCACTTGATTATACAAATATTTCATTGCACCAATAAGACATCCTTTGCTTGCTGGTGTTGAATATTGAATATAAATGAATCGCACTCTCCTATATCTTGGCTTTTCTAATAATCAAAATGACATCATAATTTTCCATATCCATGATATTTCTCCAAAAATATTATGCATGAAACATGGAGATTTTACAAGCAAGATCTGAAGCTTTTTGGATAAAAAATGACAATTGAAAGTGGCTCTTGTAGACATGGAACACATGTACAATCATATCCCAAGAGGAGATAAAATTTTCATTCTAGAAAGTCGCAAAGCACAATGAAACCGAATTTTTTTTAGAAGGAAAGAGAAACTTAACAGCAAAGTCGACTACTGCATCGTCATTGCTATGGATCTCTTTAAATTCCAGATTGTTCTATCTAAAAGAAAAGGGTAGTAGCACTGTAGTCCTTAAAGATTTTATGCATAATGCAACATGGAAGTAAAATTTTAAAGTTAAAAGAAACAAGTAGACCTTTCATCCTTGTGTTTCATCATGAGCTCTGTTGCCGCAGCAATCAATCCAGAAATCCACCTATTCACTGCAGAAAGAAATTTCAGTTACAGGTCAATGGAAATTTGAGGAAAACAACTTCACAAATGTAAATTGGTCATCCCAAGTGGAGAATGGGAAATTAACGCTTTCATGCTAGGATATATTTGATGGAGGTATGCCATAGAACCCCAATACACTTTTACAAAAAATATGAAGCCACATGCATTCACACACACACACACACACAAACATACTTGCTCAGCCCAGGTGACTTCATATCTCTACCTGGAATTAGCAAAATGGTTATAGCAATCCCTGAGGCAAAAGCAAACTTGACTTGCGTGTACAAGAGATATAATGCCACTCCAATTTGCATAGGTAGACTACAGAATATAAAAGAATGTCATCAGACAAAAGCATGTTAGAAAACACTCATGAGATCTAACCATAAGCAAAGGTTTTCAAGAAAATGTTAGACATGATGATAACCCGTTTCTGAACAAATGTGTTTTTGGGACTTAAAAAGCATGATAATGCAAACTCAAGGATATTTAGGTTATACAAAAAGCTATTACTAACCATGAGAATATTTATTATGAACATAGCATACCAAGGGTCACGTTAGTTTCATTCATCACAAGGAAAGAAATGCACCAACTCCTTTTCTGCATCACACTACAAGGAAATATAAATAAATTAAACTATTAATCTAACTAGTTCTCATTTTATATGGCCCACATCCAAATTGCATAAGTATGGCAGTAAAGGTGGTGGTTGTACTACTTCCATGTCATGTGTCATGCAAATCAACTATTTCTCCTGTAGGAGAAAGCTTAATAACTTCCCCCTATTTTCTTCTATTTTTTACGAAATCTTGTGCAGACCGAAGGCAGAGATGGAGACTTAGGAGCCTTGGGAGAACAATTACATTTGAATGAAGGAAAAATTAAATTCTGCTTAATCTACTCCCTGTACCCAAACTTCACAATATGTCAAGTGCACATGAACGTGAAAGTCATGAGAGAGCCACTGGTAGAATTTCAAATACTTGAGAAATTTCGTCACCAAAAGTCAAAAACAAATAAAGGCACAAACCCCATTAGGTATCAAACCTTGATCAGCAACAGTGGAAATGTTTGATTCGAATGTAAAAACTTGTCCTTGAATTGATGACTTGCAAAGAAAAGTATCTGCTAATGACCTACATAATCCTGATTCTGAAAGATTTCTAGTTGTGCTCCGCATGAACACTAGTAAGTCGAGCTTAAAACCGAGAACATGAAGACCTCGAGAGAGAGTTCCCAAAAGTAAAAAGGACATCTTCAGCCTATAGAACTAAACATATTTAAGCTATAAGCAGTTTATTTTGGTGGGAGAACGCCCAGCAGACTTAATGAAATTGACAACCAAATAAATGAAGGAATTTGAATGATCATAGAAACCCCTATTGTGCAAATTCACCGTTGATTTCACATATTAAGAATACATCCTAGTCGAAAGTTGCTCATATTTCAATCCTCATGAAATAACTCTCATCTCAGAATATTCCCTAAGCACAAACATCAGATTATTTTTTTTCATAAAATCATAATCACTGACTCTATTGAGTGATTGCTTACCTCCACATGTCATGGAAACTGTTGCATAAATTTACCGTTCGATCTGTGTCAATAGACATAAAAGTCTGAATTTCCCCCACCGAGAAAATGGATCGCTCTGCTAGGCTGGTAAGAAGGCACTACCACGAACATGAACATAGAGAATATGGTTAGAATTCCACATAGAACAAGATACAGTCAAAGTTCAAAATTCCATACATATAAGAAGAATTTCCTAGTTTTCATATAACAAACCAAATATATGCCTTCCAGGGAACATAGAATCCTGACAGATAAGATTGTAAATTATCTAATCCATAATGTTGAAATGTTATCTAGAAATGACATTACTCTGGTCATTTCATTGTAAAATTGTCAGTATACACTTTCATTAATTTGGTAAATGAAATCTAGAAAAAAAAACTAGGAATCAAAGCCACATGATGCCAAAGAATCTCATGGTTCTGGGGAAAGGTACAAATAGGTACAGCAATCCCAGTTTTACTAATAGGGCCAGATAAAACAACCATTGAACTCAATGGGTGAATAAATGCAACATCAGATTTCTGAAATTCATAATATAAACAAGGCTCCTCTGGACGCTGATATTCCAATGTCACAACAGAGAGTGTACCATTTGCACTGCTATAGGAAAATATTGATCATCGATCATCCTCCAGAATTTCATGTACATGAAGGACTTATGACTAAAAGAGTAGCCAACTTAGCAGAATCAGATTAATAGCAGATTCGCTAGGGAATTAGTTGAATGATATGATCTAGCACAATACAAGAAATGATATCCATTAATTCTTTTGACAGTGCATCCTTAGCTAGATTTTTAAGGTAATTAACCTCAGGAAACACCACCACTGATTTTTAAGGTACCATAGTTCTAGCTTTCTTGGCATCCACTTTTTATACACTCTAATCAGAAATACATCCATAAAACATGAACTATCAAAATTATTCTTGCGGGATTTGCTAGAAAACTGGCTAAGTAATTATAAGTCAAGTTGAAAACAATTGTAAAAATTTTCAAGATTCAATATTGTGCTTATGGAACTTTTGACATGAAAAGTTGCATCTTCAAAAAGTGTCAAAGACTATGGCTCTTGTGAAACGGATTAAGATGAAAATGCAGGTAGAAAAATGAGAATCCCCACTCATGTGACTCATCATTTTTCTAGTGGCCATGATCATACACAAAGGTTTCGCCTTCTCACAGTCTGCGCAAGCCTATAATCAATTTGTACTCCACCCACATGGGGCTTTGCCTATAACAAAAATATGTTGTTATCCTTTACCAACAATCTGATGTTATAACATTGATCCATAGTTATCAGGATTGGGATCGAATCAGATCCGGGATTGGAATCAGGACTGTGGAATTGTGAAAAGCAAGAAGCTCCCTATGGTAGCAATCATTTTTGTACACTTTGAAAATCTATGGATCTCCATCCCAAAGCTCAATCCAAACTTAATGGAGATCAAATTATAAGTTATACATGATCAAGTTCCATCTGATTAACGATCGAGGTCCTTGAGAGCACTCGTATACTTGTGATGAAGGGCAAAATTATTCTTATTTTTAATTTTTACTCAATTTCAAAGGATGTATATTATAGTTTTTGCTTTAGGGTTTATTTCTTGGGTTTTTTTGTTTTTTAGGGATTCTAGGGTTTTTATATTTTTTATTTACTTCATGAATACTATTCACAAGTAATGTAGGGAGGTTGATGCTAAAGATTCATCTTATTTCACTGATAAAAAGATTGATGATGAACACATATCCTATCGAGTGGTTGTGTATTTAGCAATGATTTAGAAAATGTCGGGTCGGCATGGAATCGTCCAATCTGACTCGGGAATCAGTCCACCCATTCCAGTTCTACATATATAGCGTAAAACTGCTGAGTCTAGAAGGGAACCGGCGGTTCCGCATGGTAAAATGGAAATTCTCTACAGTAAAACAGCTATCCAGACCACTGATTCACTGATCCATACCAGCTTTTGGGGTGCTTGATCCGGGTCACCAATCCGTTTTTTAAATCACTGATCTCTAGAGATCGAAAAGTTTAGATATTGTTATGAGGATCGTGACGAGGCCTTCAAGGTGGAAAAAAATCATAGGTTTAAGGAAGGATTCATCCTAGCTCATTTCAAAACTCGAGAGTTTACTGTTTTGGTTTTTTAGCCAATATTTGGTTATCTTTTTAGAAAGTTAGGAGAGGAAGGAAGATGAATAGGAGGCTTATCTTTAAGCCGTGGATAGGAAATTGAGATATCTTTTAGAAAGGCAGATTATCCTTTAGGAAAATCAAAGGAGGTTTAATATCGAAAGAGAACCTTTAAAAGCAAGAGGAGCTTCTCTTTATTATCTCTTGCCGGTTGTTGGTTGTCGGCGATTTTCAGCTGCATCAAGTTGTATATACCACGCTTTTATGCAATAATATTTTTTTTCCACTACGTACTTTACAATAGTATGAAGCTATACTGTATACTCCTACTATATTATATAATATACTACTATATTTTAAATTATTATTTGCAACTATATATTAACTATACTATGCCACATTGGCTAACGATACTACATTGCCATTCTTTGCTACTCAACTATGCCAAACCACTACACTATACTACAATACTAGGGAATCTGGATCCCATGTAACTCATAATTGTGATTCCTAATAAGAAGGATGGAGATTTCAAAGTTTAAAATTTGTGGAGGTAAATTCCCTTCCCTAGAGCACAAAAGCGAGATTCCAGAGCACAGTTGATCACTTGGTTAGAAGATCCTGGCAACTATGCATTGATCAATGACAAGAGTCCCTAATCATAATTAATTTGCATTTGAAGGTTGATGGAATTAAGTATCCAAAATGTTGAGTAGATAATACCATGCCAGATGACCAATCCAGTTTCATTTTTGTGACAATAGTAAAAGAACCCACCTTCAATCATCTCGTAAGAGTGAAAAGAAAAAAAGAAGATGTACCTGAAGGGAAAGACTTACAAAGCCAACACTATCTAATACATCTTACTCGTGAGAAGTACACTCAGGCACTGATTGCAGCGGTCATAGCTGATGTCACAGTGCAAAGAGCATTAAGGTTGAGGAAGAAATCTTAGAAGTTGTACATTAAAATAGAACAGAGATTCTGCGGTCTCATGTTATTATCATCTTTTATGGCAATTTTGTAAGGGATGTACTTCATTCTTGCACTTGCTACACATAATTTGACTAGGAGATAATCCATTTTATAGTATTAATTGTGCTAAGTGTCGCATATTGCAAGCTTTGTAGAGCAGAACCCTCTGCCAAGTGACAGTAAAAATATATGCTACATGTTGCTGGAAGCACAGATGTAGGACATGTCAAAAGAGGTTCAGAAGCCAAACATCATAGATGAACAAAGGTGCATATAGAGGAATAATTTCATTTTAAACAATCATTTTATGTAAGGGCAGTCCAAACAGAGAAAAAATACTTTAGCGCCTGTTTGGACAGACCATTTTCTTAACAACAAGTCCATTTACTAAACCATTTACAAGTGCAGAAAGAAAAGCCACCAAAAAAAAAAAAAATCTTGTTTAATGGGATTTTGAACAATCCAAAGGCCTATTGTTCACCTGGAGAGATGATCAGCTACTTAACAAACACTGAATGGAAATTAAGCAAGCCATTCAGGTTATGTAATGATTCTCAAATAGATTATTCCTGTTGTAGCACTGAAAGAAGTCTCAAATAGATTATTCCTGTTGTAGCACTGAAAGAAGTAAAAGATAAAAATGAAATGTTGGTGGAACAAAATTTCCTGAGAATAATTCAAATAAAACGTCTATTCAGGAGAGTGGAATATACAACTATACAATAATTTTGAACAAAATCCATAAAACCTGCAGAAGAAACCCAATTACCTTCTGATAAACAAGAGTCATTATACTGGCACGCAGTTTCAACTTCAGCTTTGAAAGATGATAGGTATATTGTGTATCAAGAAATGACCTAAGCAACAAGAATGTTGACACCAATGACCAATCATCGTTCGATAAAATATAGTAACAGTAACTAATTTTTTTTTTTCTTTTTTTGGGAGGAATAGGCAAAACGTAACAGTAGCTTAAAGTTATAATGACATATAGCAGGAACTATATTTGATCCTCATACAGAGATGCATGTTTTCAACATTCCTAAGGCCCAAAATAAAAATAGTAGGTCAATATTTCATGATACAATATAGACAATGTAATCCTGCCATATTTCAACTGGAGCTTTCAAATTTAGAAATATTTTCTCTTGGCAGTTAACTTCCCATAATGCAATTTCCTCGCTAGCACTTTTATCTAATATTGCCATTTCTCAACCACTATCATCCCTATACCAATATGTTATGCCCCAGAAGCACACTTACCCTCATTCACTATTACGTAAACAGTGTTTCCTGTTAGATATCAAAGCAAAACTGCCTTTATTTGCTAGGTTACATTTCTAAGGAATCTAAGGTCTAGTGATGCTGCTAACTCTAGTTTCATACAGCCCCACTATTTTCTCTCCACCAATGCATCAAGAAGTAGTAGTTTAATATAAATGATATCCAATTTGAATTAAGAAGTTATTACTTGAGGATGGATGTCAAACCCAAACAAAGAGAAAGGGAGTAACCATCCCATTGCTCAGAACCTGAAATTAACAATTAAATAACAAATAAATACAAGTAAAAAAGGTAAGATCATCATACCAATAGAACATATATAAGATCACAATACAATTAGTCAACACATACACCTCACATTCTAGCAGGTATAATTTTCCAAGAGCTGAAGAACAGCTGCAAACTACTAAAGCTCATAGATGCAAGTGATACCTTGTTTTCAAATTCCAACATGCATCCATAAATGAAAAAATTTGTTCAGTGAAAGATAGAAGAACCAGGGTTTATTATTTGTTTTCAACTAGTCAGACATGAAACACGTGCAGCTGGAATTTCAATCTTTCTTTGCACATCCCAATAAATAAAGAGTTAATGTCAAAATTTACACCTTTCTGAAGAAACCCTATAAGTTTATTAAGTAGCAATGGTCCGGCAAAACCAAGACAATCATTTACAACCTGCAAAAGAAAACATCTTATCATTAAATGCTGGAATTCATAACTAGAAGAGGTGTTTTTTTTGTTATAACATAAAAGACATTCCTAGTCTTGTTTCACTGCAAAGCAAAAGAGATAAATCATGAGTCTTAGACTAATACAGATCACTTAAACGACATCAAAGACATGCAACAGAATCATGAGAAAATTAGCATTCATATTCCTCACCTTCAGGAGGCCCAGCAGCAAGTATGGCCAACCATATGCATAACAAATAGCTCTGAAAAGTGATGCCTGATTGAGATGTTTTCTTTGTTCCAAAGACCAGCATTTCCGCAGCATAGTATGGCACAATAAAGGATCCAACTCATTGGGCAAATGCATCAAATCCTCAAAGTCAAGTTGCTTAATTGCACCTTGTTTCATAATTGGATTAACAAAGCTGAAGGTTATAAGTCGCCAAAATTTGATGCCGTTCACATCCTACATTAGGAATGACAAAAGAAGTCTCTATGTAAGGTAAATAGTAATTACTAAAAAAGCAGACAAATTGAAGCTGAAGCAAAGAAATAGTGGGACAAAGTTGCAAAGAAGTGTGGCTATATTTATATATTCATTGCAGTCGTCTTCTTCAATACATGTTCATTGTTCATATATAATCAACAGAAAAGAGAAAATGTTTGCATTGCTATTTACAAACTACACATCTCAGCCATAACAAACATTGAAGGGCAAGACACGAAAGCCTCCAGGAAAATGCCTTCCAACTTAACTCATCGTATTGAACTCTTCTGAGCTTATAAATTCTGGTTTTCATATCTTGCATAGCTTTTCCTAGTTCCCTTGCGTAATTGTTCGGAATCTCTATGCTCTTTATGCACCATCATAGAACATGCTAGTTCACAGTTGAGAAGCCTTCAAACTACTTTCTACCACTCCAGCGTAAAGGAAATGGACATGGAGACTGAAATGTCAACCAATAGCTTTGTGCACTGTGTTCCATACGATGGGGCTGACTTGGGATTCCCCTTCGCACCATTATCTGAAAATGAGACAAAATGACTACGAGACTATTCTTTGGCTCAATCTTACCTCTCGTCATACAGTTTTCTAAGCTACTCAGTGGTTTCATATATTCTTCAATAGGGATCACAATCTGTTCTCTGCTTGCAGATCAATGAAACATTACCAAAACCTGATAACTTTATCATATTTCTTACGGAGTCTTGTCCCATTGGGATATCCAATAATGCTAGACAACTACTAAGGTTTCAACCACATTGGCACTAATCTGACAAAGATCACACAAGTGATTTCTTCAAAAACCAACAGTCTGCCTCTAATGAGGCTTAAGAAGCCTGTAGAAAATGACTATTGTAAGCACTAATGTGCGCCTGTGCTGTATGCTTCATTAACCTCTTCAATTTGACCAAGGAAAGAGAAGTGCTTCAGTCACTTGGATGATTCAGGAGATGAATTTGATACTTTAATTTATAATTTAAAAATGCATAAAAATTACTAAAGAAATATTGAGGATGTTAGGAAAATATTGGACCAAAGGTTGAATAGCTAAATTATCCATATTCATGATCATCAAAACATAGAAAATTTAAATGCATACAACATTGATGATCATACATTATAGGTTATTTGGCCAGAAAAGGATGACTCTGCATTTCCATTAGCATATGTGAAATGAGAAATAACTGCAAAAGAAGAGCTAAAAACAAAAAACATTGCCCTTCCCTAATTTCGTATTTTATCAACATCATCCATTGGGTCTTGTTGTTCATCATTGGCACCCTCAAACTCACCACCACATTGAGATGCCAACTCATAGCCATCCTACTCTTATGCCTGCTCCCCTCCTGAAATGTTAGGTCTTCCACTTTGAGGTCTCTTCAAACCACTCAGTACCATCAACACCCTCTAGTTTCACGAGGCTATCATCAGTTCATCACTCCCTTTGCTAAAGTTCTCTATACCATTTGAACCTTGAACACCACTTTAACACATGATCATGCAGGGTCACTAGGTTTAGAGGGAGAAGACTAAAAAACAAGGAAACAAAAGAGACTTTGAAACTGAGCATCTCTTAAAAAAGACTAACAGCAAAGAAAACAAGAAAGGTAAGGTTAATGGTTTCTTACTGCACATGTTTTGTTTAAAAGTGTAGAATGAAGTATCAATGCCCATAAAATTCTTCAATTACATTCTCACTCTACCTAAGGAAGGCTAAAGCAGGCCATTTTGTCAAAAGTAAACTTCTTTAGCGTTGCTTTGGGAACAAATCAAATCATTCAGCCTCTTCAGGGAAGTGCAATGAAATTAATAAAAGAGGCTGTAAAAAAAAAAGCTCTCTCAATAACTTCCCATCGTTAACTTTTATTACTAAAGATATTCAAACATAAACATTCACTTAATATTATGCCATCTATTATTGCCATTGTAATATAGTAATGCTGTAGTGTGTGTTTAGCCTCATATCTGATGCAATTATATATACCCCTCACTTATAGAAAAGGCGGGGTTCCTTCATCTACACAAACAAAGACTCAAGACATAGCCTCTGAAGCACCTGGATCCTTCATTCATATAGTAACCCAACCATTTGTATAGAGTAAACATTCAGGATTATGTTGCAGCCAATTAAGGGGTTAATAAATTTACTGCAAGAGATATACCGGGCCATTCTTGCAATTTCCCTCCAAATCAACTTCAGATGAGATGAGTGCTTCTTCTAACGAATGATTGCTGCAAAATAGAACAAGTAAACAACGATATACAGAATTTTGGTAAGTATGAATAAATAAATGTAATGTGGTGCACAAGTATAAAGAAATTATACATTGTATGCCAGAGAACTTGGAGAAGAAACATGGACGAATGTAAAGCTCATTGCACAAGTGATATTCTTAGATTGTTAAAATCATAAAAAGCATAGAATTCTTTACATAAGCAGTAGTGTCAACATGAAGAGGATCCTAGGACCATGTATTTGCATCACTCCCAAAGAATGATTGGAATATGAAGCCTTGAAGCTACTCAAGCACTTACCCTCAAGTAATAGGTTCTTTCATCCTATACTCCATGCATTTATAAGATAATACAAATCATCGTTTTCGTATAAGAGAATGACAATGTTGTCCAAAAATAGTGTTTCATCAAAATTAACATCATCTCCCCTTAATTTTCATCAACAGAAAATGCACGACTTAATAAAGCTAAGCAATACCCATGTCTAAGATCAAGCTGGCCACCAAAAAACATCTAAATATTGGCTTCAAAGTAACTTGGCAAAACAAGCTGGACTTACAAAGGACAAGAAAAATGAAAAGAGCTTATGAAATTGAGAGAGACAGTGAGCGATCCTGACATCTGAAACTAAATAAAATTTCACGTTCCAATGCCATGTGAAAATTCTAAAAACAATTGATTTGATATACATATGGTTCCCACGTATGAAAAAGACAATGCAGCAAACCTAAGAAACACAATAAAAGAACAAAGAACAAAAAAACAAAGTTATTTATGGACATTACACAGAAGAAAATCCCATGTGAAAACAAAATAATCTCAAATTGTAGACAGTTTCTGCCCTAATCCACAGCTTCCTTGGTTTTGATGCTCTACTCATCTGATTCTAGTGCGGAGCTGGCTAAGAGGGCTGTAAACACCCTAAATTTGGATGGTAGTTTAGCAGATGCTTTGTAAAGTAAACCCCGGGTTTGCCCTCCCCCGTCACCCAAGCCAAAGTGACAATCCTTCTCCCATAGGATATTAGAACACCAAGACAAACATCAGAACGCATTAATTACAGAAGCACCCTAGAGAAGGGGAAGCCAACTACAGCACCATGAAGACATTTAACCCTATGAGGGACAATGTTAAAGGGAATAACATACAATCTTTTGGCACATCTCAAACATAAGAAAGTCTCAAAGTCTTATACCCAAAAGACCAAAAGGTCAACAGGTCCCCTAAATTGAACATAGCCATACAAGAAGTGTCAAACTAACCTGTACACAACACATAGCTTAGAACATCTAAAACCTGTCTAAGCTATATAAAAGCACTACGGGGCATGTCTTAAAGCGTTGGCATGCTTCTGTTACTTGATTAGCAGAGATTAAGTTCTTCTGGATTATTATTTTTTTTGGTGATAGCTCTCTAACAAACTTGGAGCTTGAGTAAAATTGGGAGTCTTGTTAAAAACGAAACATCCATGTGCAAAGCAGTATGCCTAAGCTTTAGTAAATTGGAAACATGAGGAAGATTTGCATACAGAGAACTGAAGAAGATATACCAAGTATCATCTAAACTATCAGGATCCAACACTTCATCAGAAGATTACAATATTTTCAGTAAATCAAGTATGAAGCGCTTTTGTTCCATAAAATGGCCACCTCATTTAAGTCTAAAAGAAGAGCTAGTTGGTTTCTCAGCAAATAGGTGCGTTATCCAAAACAAATTAATTCAAGAACATGGAAAGTTGCCATCACCATGTGCCTTCTGAGGTAGATGATAGTTTCATTTTAACAATGTTGATGATAAGGCCAAACATGATCCCCCCTAGAAAATAGCAACTCTCCTTCAAACATTGTGCAACCTGTCAAAACAATTTAAATAATTCACTTTTACAGGGCTAAGCTACAAAAGTATCAACAATTATGAATTTATCAAAAAATTGATAGTACAATATTTAAACTCATTACAAGTCATAATGCAAGTACTCTCTGTAGTACCTCTGATAATGAAAATACTCTTTGCAGATGAGGTACTTCCATTAGAGGCCAAATAATCCACCAAACGGAAAGAAACCAGTTGCAAGAAAGATACCACCAACTTTTACAATTCAAAATCAGCATTATGGCCATCTGCAAATCAAAGATAACGACAACATAACATGCTAATAAGTTCAGAGAGGCATGTGATTGTGAAATTGAAGTTGATGAAGGCCACAATAATTTTTGGAGAACTTACCCATGCCACAAACTGAGAACATCTGAAAATCCATTCATGATGTGATGAAGTTTTTCCATGAAAATCTTTGTTTAAAAGGCTACATATATCCCATAATGATATGCATATTTCAAAAGCAGGTACTATGTGCAGCAGTGTTAGGCCTGTTCTCCAAATTGACATCTGTTGCACCTGAAAAAAGAGATACGAATGCCATAAGCAATAAATTTTATTTCTACAACAATAAGAACTACATAGACTTTGGATTACTTATGGTTTATATGAGCATATATCAGAACCCTCATTAAATGCATAAAGGCAATTAGCAGGAAACCATATGCATGAATTATGTTTGGTGCACGAAAAAAAAAGAGGAAATGTGATACTTGAAAAATTCCAAATTGTAGTGATATACGTCTACGAAAGTGCTACTTCCCAATGGTTAGTAACAACGGAAGAAGAGGGAGTAGTAAGGGAGAAAGTACATCATAAACTAATGCTAAGAATAACATTAGGAAATTCAACATATTTAATATGTGTTCCATGGGCTTCTAAATGATGACTAATGAACTGCAAGGCATTCATATTAGTGCTTGGATTGTGCTATATCATGGCTGAACTCATAGCTAGGATATGACCAAAAAACTATTGCTTACCATTCACCAAGTTGAGATCCAAATGCGTGCTTTTATATATGAATGTAGCTTTTAGCCAAATGATCTCCCCAATTAAACAACATCAGTTGTCCTCTGGTTCAATTTGGTTCAGAAAGTTTGCACCAAAGAGCTCTACCACTTGGTTTTGAATAATCACAAATCCATCAGAAATTCAGAATACATAAATGTTGATCCCCTCACATATTTGATAGCATGTTCATAATGATCAAATGCAGCATTCACTAGTAGTAAAAGGAAATAAGCTTAAAATATATGTCTTAGTCCCTTAGTTGATTAACTTTCTACACTTACTAATAGAAACTGTTTGGTTGCTTTGTAGATACAAATCCTCAATGCCTGTTTATACTTTTCCCTAAACTGCTATGTAGAATTTATTCAAAGCATCATAGTTAAATAAAGTTATGTTGATCACCAAGTTTTGAGTTGCCCAGACTTGGGGGTTCGCAATTCAAGTTTTATATTGCGATATAAGACTCAGTTCATTGATATTATATATCTTGTTTTATTGTATATTGATATTACATATCTTGTTTTATTATATATTGAAAAGCTTGTATAATATTTTTTATTAATTATATTTCTAAAAGAATATTGTTACAAATGTAATATGTAAGTATAATAACTGGTGTAATTTGATAAATTGCAATATCTACTTTATATTCCTAGCTTTCTATTAAAAGAATTGCACATGAGAAAATGTCTCTTATCTTATACTTTGCCTCAGCACAAAATTCTTTTACACCACATCTATCTTTCTAGAATTTTTGTTGAGGATTGAGATAAAAAATTCAAGAGCCAATGCAAATGACTTTCTATATATTTCAAGAAATTGTTTGTAATGTAGCACATTGATGAGAAAATGAGTAAAATAGGTTTTCTCCAAGATGGAAATTGTTAATACTGGAATCCGACAATGTTAGAATACATATATAACATGATAAACATCATATATAAATCAACTATTTAAGTAAGACAAGCATGCGGCTAAATTATTTTCACAACAGAAACATGTGCATAATAGCTAATGCATACACAATACTTGACAATCACTTTGTTTGATAATGGATGGTATATTCTAAAAAGCAGGCTAGATGCGTATCATGATAAATTAAGGGGTAAAATTGAAAGAAAAGGAAATGGCACTCACACAAATTCTTGAATTTTCTTGTGTCAATCCCAGAAAAGCAATCAACATTATGGTCCACATATTTGCTCCAAATCCAAATATCGTGATCAATGTCAAGGAAAAAATTTCAAAATTTGTTGGCATTGAAAAAAAAATACAAGAGTTTACAACGAAGAATTATATGTTGTCGCAAAGGATATATGTTCTTGAAGCATTCTGAGTAACCAAGATCATCCCATATCTGTTAAAAAACAGATCTACAATGAGAAATTACCAATGAAAATATGCATAATTAACACACTAATCTAGAAAAGGAACAAGAAAACAAGGTGAAAAATGTGAAAATGAAACATACTCCTTGTGCATACAAACATACAAAGAACCCTATATTCTTATACATAGACACATACATTGATCCATAAATATACGCATACATGCATACATCCGTATACATATACATACATACATATACACACAGGTTGCAGGAGTTGCAGAAAAAGAAAAATATTGCATTCGCGATAAAATGAACCGTTCTCAATAAAAACACATGTGCCCACTGAAAATGAGAAATACCAACAGTACAGAAGAGAGACCTACGATTTTTAACCTCTCCATAATGCATAAGAATTTCTTCATGTGCGTACATCATTTCTATGTACATACTGGAAGTCTGAAAATGAAATGCCCTCATTTATTCATACATAGTCACGTACAAAAGCGAGTGAATTCTTATGGATACACACCCAAAAAAAAAAAACTAATAAAAAACTAATGCTTTAAAGAGCAATATTGAACCATTATCCATGAAAGCATATGTGAACTTCCAAAAATAGCAAAGAATTACAGAGCGAAGAGAAAAGAAACTAAAAACATAGCATTCGAAGCTTACCTCTGGCGACTGCGGACATATGAAATAGAGGAAACCCATCTCTCTCTCTCTCTCTTCCCACTCACTGAAGTTAAGAGCGCGCAAAAGCGGGAACCACTCTTCCCCGTATGAAAGTAACTGACACTGTTGAACAATTGAATTTGAGGTATTTTGTATATGGAGAAGATGACTAGAATACCCCATTCTTTTATCAAAATAACCATGTCACTGTTATCTTTATAAGAATGACAAAACGCTCCTATATATTTTAATGGAATGTCTCCAAAGATCTTTTGGAGATCATAATCAGTCCCACCCCATCAGATGCCAAATTAGATAGCTTTTCAAAAAAAAAATTTATTTTTTTTAGATATTTGTGTTTCTTTAATGACATTCTTACAACCATCCACTTTGAAATAGATTCGGTTTCATATGGCCGGCCAAGCCCGCATATATAGAAATGCGGGTTTATTAATAAATTTTTTTTTAAAATGGATTTTGGACTTAATTTTTAAAGATATGTAATCTCTAACATAGATATCACGAATATGAAAAAATAAATAAATGTTAAAAACTAGAAATAATAATTCTACTAAGAAAACATTTGGACCATTAGTTTCTATTGTTTTTAGATGGAACACCCATTTGCATCCATCTTTAAGATGGATGCTTTACACTTTTTGGACCGCATAGTAGTCATGCCGCCAAGCTCGCATGAAACAATTTTCTTTTTGAAATTTAATATATAAGAATGATTGTAACTTTGTATCAAAGGTAAATGGCCTCGTTGTATGTAATCCCTGCATAAAAAGCGTTATATAAAAAGCTCCACCTTGCCGCCCAAAAAATCTACAATCAAATAACCTTAATTTCTTCACTAAATCCAACAAGGTTTAGGTGTGCTCTAAGAGGTACTTACCGCAAGTCAAAACTTCAGGAACCCATACTGTATATGGATCGTTCATTATAATTCTCCAAGTACCGTTATATTTACAACAGTTATCAAGATCTGACTGGGTTGGTAGTCCGTTATCAGATTTTTTATCCTATCTTGAGAGTAAAAATTGGATTTGATAAAAAATAATCAAAACTAATGTTGGATCGCTTAGGCCAGTTTAATCGGCTAGTCAAAGAAAGTGGACAACTTTTCTAATAATATATTATGAGTAATGATCTTATGAGACCCTCCCACACCCATGTGTATAGAACCTCAAAAGATCACCATTAAATATGATACAGATCTCTAGAAAAATTATCACATTGGTGTGAGACTTAACTTTTATAGAGATCTGTGCTACATTTAATAGTTATCCTTTAAGGTCCTACACACATGGGTGTGGGAGGGTCTCATAGGATCATTACTCATATATTATATATTTTTAAAGAGAAATGATCCTATAGGATCTTTTTCCACCCATGTTTGTAAGACCCTAAAGGATCACCATTAAATTTGGCACAGATTTATAGACAAGTCACGTCCCGCATCTATGTAATAACTTTTCTAGAGATCCATGCTAACTTTAATGGTGATCATCTGGGGTCCTACATACATAGGTGGGGGAGGGTCCTATATGATCATTACTCATTTTTAAATAACTAATTATATTATTTTTTAATATTTTAAAATATAGTCAATTTAGTTCAAGTGACACTTAAATTAATTTTAACTAGATGAGACCCCTCATCGATACAATTGCCAGTCAAATCATGATAACTTTGATATTTATTTTATTCTTAAGGTTCGATCTAAGTCGAAAATGGATTTTCTTGGACTTCTTATATGGTTTGAGTCCCAAACCCCTCAAAATAAGAGCAGACACATGGGTGGGTGAGCTCACCGAGTAATTTTCCATACTATGTATACGTAGAACCTCTGACTTGGAAAAAAAAAAGAAAAGGGGACCAAATTCATGTGAACCCATAAAGGGCGTTGAGAATGTCGCGACAAGAAATGGTTTGGCTATTTGACAAGGGAAAAGTTTTTATAGAGCCTAAGATCTAAACAATCAAATTAGAACCTACCTCAGAACTTTCATGAAGAGGTTGTTTTGATTCCCAAATATCATCAAATTGATCATCTCAATATCAAGATGCATAAACATGAGAAAAAAAAATGGATTTCAAGTTTTGGAAATATTGTATCCTGTAACGTATTTTTTGACCGTCAATTGTCAAGATTTTCAAGTTTTCATATATCTGCTCGATCGACACTATTTTTGAAGCTTTAAATTTTATAAATAAATACAAAAATATAATTTAAGGCTATCACAAAACTTTTCAATATTTTTGGAAATATTGCATCCTATAACACATTTTTGACCGTCAATAGTCAAGATTTTCAAGTTTTCATATATCTGCTCGATCGACATTACTTTTGAAACTTTAAATTTTATAAATGACGATGAAAATATAATTTAAGGCTATCACAAAACTTTTCAATATTAAATTCATATTTGTCGTCGACACTATTAAGAGGTGGGCTCAAATTTGATTGTTTAGAGCCTCGGCTCTATACAAACCGCACCCGATTTGAAAACAGAAAAGTTTATGTTGAAAAGACTTGGGATACGATTGTCAATATGGGAAAGAAACGGATGTTTTCCGTCATAGGCCGAGTTTTCACTTTGTGGCCTCTGCTACTAGATTCGCACGCGTGTCGTTAATTTGTCGCAATCGATCTTTAAAGTGACATAGTGGTGGTGCTATCCACGTTGGATCTGCGAAATGCCCATTTCCCACTACACTCACACTCGCCTTTTTTTTTATGGGGAAAGTGTTTGGTGCGTCCAAGCCCGCAATTGTTACTATGCGGGCTTGGAGATCTACACCACCTACCAAAACTAGGTCCCATAAATAATAATCCTCTAAAAAAAATAAAATAAAATCAACACTTCAAATATTTTTTTCAAAAAATGCTATTTTTAGTTTTTAAATTTTATCATATATTTCTTAAAAATTAGGACCAAATTCTATTTCAAAAATAAATTATTAAAGAGCATACATGCGAGTCCGAGTCCGTGGACTCCTAGAAACCGTGTCCATTGCGTATTCAGCAACATTTGCACTTCACTTTCACTTTCAATGACTACTGTGACTCAAAAAACAATAAAGAAGTCAAATTGACCGGCCAACGTCCTAGCGCGAGTGGGGTCGGGATCTGGGTCGCGGTCAACCACATGAAACTCTATTATGACTCATTCTTCGTTCTATTGTATTTTGAGTGAGTTTTTATTCTATTGTATTTTGAATGAATCTTCATTACGTTGTAACAATTTTTTCCTTTTTACTAGGATCGACTAACTCGACCATTGACTCTTATGTGAATCTATATATACTCTACGTGTATTTGTTCATGGGGTATGAATGAATAGTTAAAAGCTTCAACAAGATTTCACATGGTATTAGAGCGAGGTTTCATAGTTTCTCTCTTTGATTAAGAAAGAGACCAAACGATCTTCCGACGACACGACCTGCTTTTCCGGCAGGTTGTAAAAGCTGGGGGCCTTCAGATCTTCAATTTTTCGATCACCTCTGCAATTTTTTTCAAGCGAGATCAAGCACGAGAGCCATGACTGCGAATGACCCTCAGCAGAGGTAGAGCGTGTGTAAGAGCGGGCCCCATAGAGAGAGAGCCTAAAACACGAAGCCTCCCAAAAAGGGTATTTTTGCAACAAGGAAAAGAGATAGTCCATAGGGACCATATTATATCAAAATCATGTCGGTGGAAAGTTTAGTCCATAGGGACCATATTATATCAAAATCACATCGATGGAAAGTTAATACAAAACCAGTTCTAAAGGAAGCCATGAAGATACGATCTCCTCTTCCTCTCCTTTCTATCTTCATCACTCGGATAATCCAAAGATGACGTTGGTTTCCCAACAACTCATTGGAGAAAACTATCTTCTGTGGAAAGGGGTTATGCTTGAAGCCCTCAAGGCTAAACACAAACTCAGTTAGTATCGTAATAATCTCGACCCAGGCTTTCATTCCCATTGAAACATTAAAAAACCATTGGCTATTTCTACAACAAGTAGGGGCCTGTAATACCCATTGATCTACTTGAAAAAATAATTTTCCTTGGAAAATGAAAAGTTATGTTTCTCTAAGTTGCACCTCATGCCTCAAATTAATAGAAAAAAATAAACAAAACAAAACTAACATGTTGTTCTCTTTGCTCTTTTTCTTAGATCTTAACATTTAGAATTTTCAAGGGCTCCATTCTCAACCCATTGTACCAAGTGAAAAAGATATTACATATGATAAGACGGGTTAGCTGCTGGATGTAAAATTTGGCAACTAGGGATATGGTTAATGACACACCCCCACACATACAAATTTATAACGGTTATTGGGCCTTAAAAATACCATTGCACAACCTTTTAGCCATGACCATGTCAAAAAAATCGGAAGGCTGATTCCCTACATGAAAGATCCCATCAAACCATGATAAATATTATAATGTTAATACCTTAGACTAATATATATATATATATATATATTCCCTTAGCTAAGGCAAGTTCCTAAATAGTATTTGATCCTATAGATGTACTT
>NW_006500327.1:4192284-4202388 GCF_000471905.2 Amborella trichopoda
TAATACTCATATATATATATATATATATATATATATATATTGAATTTGGTTTGTAATGTATTTTTTAATATTCTTTACATTATGATAAAGATTAAAAATTGTTTTTGTCATTAATACTCCCTTTACTTCAAAAATCGATTCGTTAAAATCTATTTTTTATTATTAATTTTTAACTCTATTTGAATGTGTTTTGTTTTAATCATTCTTTATATGATTTTCATATTTTAGTAGATTTTCTTTTTTTGCATCTTTTTTATTTTTTAACACTTTTTTTACCGCCTAGGACTTGTCCGGTTAGAACGATTTGAATTGGCTAATTTACCGGTTGGGCCAGTTAAACCACTTTCGGGTCCATGTTTGGATAACAGTTCCGGTTCGAACATTAATTTGTACAGATTTGTTGTAATCACATCCTTGATTGAGTCAATAAAAAATGAGTACATAACTATAATAAATAGAACCAACATCCTTCTCAATAGGTATGAAGAATTTTACACAACTATCATTTTTTAAATTTTTTCATGGTAACAGAGCTGGTTATTCCTTCGAGTATATCATTTTCATTCTCTCTCTCAAAAAAAAAAAAAAGTCATCGGCTCTTGCTCACCAACGCCTTTGTCTTCAACGTATCTTTTTTTTTTCCATTCCTCTGTCTCAAAAACTATCCTATAGTTATGCTCACTCACGCCTCCCTTTCATATGCTTTGCTCATAATAAAAAAATCCTCATATGCTTTGCTCACCCACGCCTCTGTATATGCTTTGCTTATAATAAAAAGAATATCATGTATCTTTCGCTCTAGACTCTCTGCTCCCATCAGGACCACTGTTGGCTAAACGCTAAGGAAGTCCCAAACTTTTCTATCTCTAAAGTCCCGTACTACTCCAACTCCCTTCCACCACAAGATAATCATATCGATCTCTCTCTCTCTCTCAAGCTGTACGTAAGGGTATTTCTCTTTGCTGCAAAGAAGTCTCTCTCTCTACAAATCTGGATTAATTTCTTGGGATCGACTTGCAAGGAAGTCTCTCTCTCTAATTTCAATAAAAATTTCAAAGCCCTTCATACCTTTCTTTCTCACTAACTTTTTTTTCATCTATCCAATTTCCGAACCTTCTTATTTAACTTGTGATAATCAAGCTCTCTAATGACAATTTTCTACTGTAAAATGGTCAAATTATTCATATTGCTAGTGGCCAAGGAATCATGGGACATCTCGATGATTCTACCCAGAGCCCCCTAAGTTTATCCTCCTCCTCTTTGATAAAGATGCTCTTAATCCAGAATATGGACAATGGTATGCCCGTGATCAATTCAGTATAGCATGGATCAACTCTACATTATCTCCTGATATTCTGACACAAGTTCTTGATATTGCCACCGCAAAAGATATCTAGTCTACCTTTCACAATTCTTATACGCAAAACTCTTTTTACAATGGGTTATTCTTGAAGTGTTGCAGATAACTCTTTATTTCTCAAAAAGAGAGAGGCAAAAGCTAGTGATGTTGCTTCTCTATGTTGATGATATCATTGTAACAAGGAATGATGATGAAATCAAGCAACTAAAGATAATGCTCGGTGTACGATTTGCTATGAAAGATCTTGGAAATCTAAAGTATTTCCTAGGTGTGGAAGTTGAGCGTACAGGACAAAGTATGAAATTGACACAACACAAGTATGCATTAGATCTGCTAGAAAAATTTGGAATGAGTAACTGTAAACCATCACTAACGCTAATGGTTACACCAAAAAACTTATCTGCTAAAGATGCTGATCATGTTCAAGATTCAAAAAAATATAGAAGTCTTGTTGGTGGTCTACAGTACCTTACATTCACTTGACTAGATATCACTTATGCTGTCAATCAAGTTTGTCAATTTATGCATGTTCCTCATAAGATGCACCTCATAGCAGCTAAAACGATTCGCTGACATGTAAAGGTACATCGGGTGATGGTCTTTTCTTGCCATTGGTGGAAGACAGGTTAACCTTACCGCCTATTCTGATGCAGACTGAGCATGAGATCTCGATACAAGAAGGTTAGTGTCAGAATTTTGTATTTTCTTGGCAAGATCTATAGTATTTTGTAGTAAAAAGCAAATGACTGTCTCACGCTCAAGTTCATAAGCATAATAACGAACAATGTCTTCAACAACTGCTGAATCACTTGGTACCGCCACATTATATCAGAATTGGTTATAAGAATTCAATAAGCAAATCTTCGTTGCGATAATAAGATTGTAATAACGCTTACATTTAATCAAGTTCTTCATGCACAGACCAAATATATTGAACTAGATTATCATTTCATTTGAGAGAAGGTTGAAAGTGGAGAGATTACCCTTGATTATGTTTTAAGCACATAACAACTTGCTGATATTTTCACAAAAGGTCTTCCTACATCACAACATCGTTCGATAGCAAACAATTTGTCAATGTTTCACATTGACAATAATTTGAGTGGGAGTAATAAGAGTGATAACTTTCATGATCTAAAAAGAAATGATCATGATAAGAATTAATATGATATATTGTAATCCCTTCAACTAGTAACCTCTTTCCATATCTATATAGATTTGTTGTAATCCCTTCATATAGTAACCTCATTCCATATCTTTACAAAAGGTCTTCCTACTTCACAGCATCGTTCGATAACAAACAAGTTGTCCATATTTTATATTGACAATAGTTTGTGGGGGAGTAATTAGAATGATCGCTATCATGATAAGAATGATAACTATCTTGTTCTAGAAAGATCCGTTCATGTTAAAGATTTAACTTGATAAAGATTAACATGATATATTGTAATCCCTTCATATAGTAACATTTTTCCGTATCTGTACAGATTTGTTGTAATCACATCCTTGATTGAGTCAATCAAGGATGAATAAATAACTATTATAAATAAAACCTACATACTTCTCTATAAGTGTGGACAATTTTACACAAATATCGTTTTTCAAATTTCTTCACTCATAGTACACAATCCCCTGGTTTTCACCCTTCTTCTATTCAAGTTTGTAAGTTTGTAACTTGCTTTTGTGGCAGGCTATTTCTAATAGGTTTACAAAATATGGCAAGGGGAATTGGAAAAGCATCTCCAGGCTCGTTGTCAAGACCCAAACCCTGGCTCAGGCAGCGAGCTATGCTCAAACGTATTATATATGACAAAATACGTTGGCGCAGAAGGAAGAGAAAAAGCACGCAAGCATCCAAGACATGAGTGTGGATGATCTTGATACACAAGCCACTGAGGAATTGAGCTCAACAGAGTCAGTCAACTCCCAATGCAAGAGCCAACATTAAATGTTATACTTTCACCCAATTTCATCCAGAGCTAGGAATACTAAGGTTGGCTATGCCTACATATCAAGCAAAGCATCGTGGCCATAACATGGGAGGGCCAATTTAAATATAAGCTGAAAAAATTGTCTAGGTGCATTTTGGTAAGATTAACCTATAATTTTTTGTTTTGGTTTTTTGAGTTGTTTAGCAATATGAATCCAATAATAATGTTAATGTCGACTGTCCATTGTACGGCCCTATTTATCCAAGGAAAATAATCTGCACATTATGGAGATTGCATAATCTTCATAATATGCAAATTATTTTCCATGAATAAATAGGGTCGTACAAAATATCCCTAACACAACAGACTTGGCATACATTTGTAAATCTCTTAGAACTCGACTCCTATTATAGATAAAAATTGGGCTTTGAACCTGAGCAATGGACAATTGACATTAACATTATTATTAGATTCCTATGGATAAACAACCCCAAAAAACAAAAACAAAAAATTATGGGCTAATCCTACCAAAAATGCCCCAAGACAATTCTTGGGGCTTATATCAAAATGGTCCCTTCCATGTTATACCCAGGATGCCTTACTTGACATGTGAGCATAGGCAGCCTCAGTCTTCCTAGTTCTGGATGAAATTGGGTACAAGGTATAACTTTCAATGGCTGCTCTAACTTTGGGAGTTGGCATCCCATAGGTGAGTGGTTGGGCCCATAGCATTGTATAGACCCCACTTATGGTCTCGGAGTCTTGTGTATCATATCAGAGACTAACTCAATTCCTCTGTAGCTTGTATCAAGATCATCTACGCTCACGTCGTGGATGCTTACGTACTTCTTATCTTTCTTATACACCAGCGCCTTTTATCGTCTAAAATACTTTTGAGCGTGGCTTGCTACTTGATCCGGGGTTCAACTCTTGACAATGAGCCAAGAGACGCTTCCAATTCCCCTTGCCACATTTTTGCAGACCTATTAGAAATAGCCTGCCACAAAAGCAAGTTAAAAACTTGAATAGAAGAAGGGGAAAAAAACAAGGGGATTGTGTAACATGAGTGAAGAAATTTAAAGAACGATATTTGTGTAAAATTATCCACACCTATAGAGAGGGATGTGTGTTTTATTTGTAATAGTTATGTACTCATGTAATGTGATTACAACAAATCTGTACAGATATGAAAATATGTTACTATATGAAGGGATGCTCGTGTTCGAGCTCAAGCTAAACCCCTTGGCTGGTAAACTCATCGAGAAACGAAGAGAGAGATGGAGTTTTAGAGAGATGGAGAGATGGAGTTTCAATAGGGTGTCATTTTAGTGTTTGTTTGGGTAAAATATTTATGGTCAAAGGGGTTTAGAGGGTTGTATAGACCTTTTGCTTACAAGTAATATTTTCAATTTTTGGATTTCATAAGATATAGAAATTAAAAATAGAGAATAAAGAGATATATATATTTTTTTAACCTATTTTTGGTTGTAAGTGACGTGACTTAGTCTACTCAGACTCGCCAAGTTACTCGCCTTGGCCAACGGCCAAATAACTTGGCCGAGATGAGTTTTTTTGAACTAGTGTTATTAGGGTAGAACAAGTGACCGAACCAATGAGGACATTGGTCTAATTGGATTGGTTGAAGCAGATCAGTTTACCGATCAAAGGGGTATACTAAATAAAAAAATTGACAAAAACATAAACAAAATTAGATAAAAAGTGGTAAAACAAAATTGAAAAAAATATCAAGAAAATTAGATAAAAAGAGGTAAAACAAAGAAAATTATGGAAAATTAGAAAAATCAAGAACTCTAGTTTACAGGAGGAGATCTAACAAGAAGTATGTCTTTGAAAAGAAAAAAAAAAGATGTAAATCTAAACTTTTTTAATAATAGGAGAGTAGAGTAAAACTTACCTTTGCTCGAGAAGACCCTTTTTTCCTCTCCGTCTCACACCTGACCAGAACTGGTCTCGACTCGACTCTCGACCCAAACGATATTTCACATGAACCACCGAAAACTTTTTCAGGCGAACTTTCAGTCTCATCCCTATACGAGAGAAGCTCCACTTTGCCGGAATCTATTTCTTTTAAATCTTTCAGAAGAGCCTCATAATGCATATAAACATCCATCGGACTTTTTCCAGCCATTTTTTGGGCTATTTTTTTTGCGATCATCAGGAAAGAGACTGTTAGGGCCTCCTCGAACTCGAAAATCTTGTTATGTTGAAAGGACCATCCATTGAAGACGATCTTTTCTCCTGAAGGTTATGAAGACTGTGGAGAGAGAAATAAAGACTCGAGAAAGAGAAAGAGAAAAAGAAAGATGAGTAAGCAAAAAAAGGAGAGAAGGAAGGTTGCAAAATCAAGAAAAAGACGTACAATAAAGATATTTTATACAAGATTAAGTTAAAAGAGAGAAGGCGGAAATCTTATGACAGCTGGGCATCAAGAAAATCAAGCTTTTATACAAGATTAGTTATATCCTAATAGATATTGGACTCAAGAAAATCAAGATTGTATATTTTTCAAATCCTATTGAACTATACGATGCCATGTCTCTTTGTTGAGAATGTGTGAAATTTGATTCTCATCTCGTTACCACGTCACCTTATTTTTTATTGATTTTTCCGCAAAAGGCACTTATCCACCACTGGAGAAAAAGTTAATTTTAGATCTTTTTTTTTTTTAGCCCTTTAAGCATATTTAGACCTTTTAAAGTTAATTTTAGTTTTATTTTGTGTTGCTTCCTTTCTTTTATTTTTATATTTTTCCGTATTTTCTAATGGAAAATAAAAAAACAAAAAAATATTTTATGAATTTGATATTCATAAAAGATTATTCCATAAATTTCAAAAGAGAAAAATTTAAGTAGATTTTAAAGTTTTCATTAGCCTGTACATTTCCAATCAAAAGAAAATTTCGATTCCTTTATTTATTTATTTTTATATGGGCAATACTTACTCTCTCGTGCTCTTTAAACTTTGAAGTATCAATATGAAGTTTAAACAAGGAATAAAAGTTGTACAAATCTTTTTCAAAATAAAAAACAAATATCCGCATCTAAAGTCTCAGATTAATTGGGTTTAGTTAAATTGTAATTCGTGGCTTCTCAATTAATTCATGTTTTTGTTGGTGCATGTTAAATTTGGATGATTTTCAAGAGAGAAATTGTATAAAATTGTATAAAATTTCAAGTTTTATATAGAGAATTATCTCATAATTTTTAGAGCGAGAAGCTATCTCAGAACTTTTAGAGAAAGAAACTATATCAAACTTCAACTTTTAGATAGAGGTTTCTCAAAAATTTCAAATAGAGAAACAATCAGAAAATAATTGAATTATTTATAGAGAAAATAATCTTTAGAGAGAAAAATTATTAAAAAAATTTAGAGAGAGAACTAAATCAAATTTTAAGTCCTATAGGGAAACTATTTCAACAATTTTAAACATAGGAACCATCTCAAAATTTTTAGAGAGAGAGACTATCTTAATTTTTTAATTTTTAAAAATAAAAATATCTCAAATTTCAAAATTTATACATGAGGGTATTTAGTCTTATAAAAACTGCCTTCCTACTTGAGGGTGGTAGCAAATATAAATGATAATCTATAAATATATAACTATCTATACTATTATATCGCAACTTGTTCAAGGCGTTAATAGTCCTTGCCACATTTTCTTTATCTGAACCTCAACTCTATACAAATTGTTTTTCGCTTTTAGGGCCTTAACGCATGGAGATCTATTATTTATTTATTTATTGGAGATTTTTTTCTAAAGAGATATTTATTTATTTGTTAGAGATTTTGAATATCGGTAGCGTCCCGTCCTCCTTAAAGCCCATCTTTAAAGGCGCAGCTTTAAATTTGATAACCGGTCATAAGGTATTTTAAATGATTTAATTTTTTATAAATAAAAATATTACCATTTATATTTAAATGTTCTTTAAAATTAGGAAATTGAGTTGTCAATAAACTTTAATCATGAAAATTTCATGGTAAATTTCATTTTTTCTTTATATTTCAAAGCCTATTAAAAATAACAGTAAAATGAGTCAAGAATGATACAAAATTCAGACATTTAATTTTAGAAATTAGTTATAAAATATTTTTAAAGCATAAAATTTGTACTTTCAGATTTAAAATTCTAAAAATTCATATTAAACAAAGGAATTTGGTTTCCTTTTTTTGAGGTAAAGGAAAAATTAATTATTAAGATTATTTAAAAATGTAATAAGTATTACGCTCTAATTTGTATTATTTATTTTATATTTTTGCTCATTTTAATTTTTAAATAATATTTTGTAATTATTTTTCAAATTTTGGCCAATTTTGGAGTTGCAAGCCGAGTCCGAGTGGACTCAGCCGAGTAACTCTGCTCTGGCCACAAGTTCAGTCGGGGGCCCGAGTCAAGTTCTAGAACAAGGATCATTATTGGTTAAGGTGTATTACTTTGGGTTAATTTCCTCTTGGCTCCCAACCATCTGATATTAAGCAACTATTGTTCCCCAGACACAAGAGGTTATTTATATGAGTATGGGAGTTCCGAACCCATATAAAAGTTTTTCATTTATTATTTCTAACCTCATGTAAGGCATCCTGCATTTAAAGGTTGTTAGCCTGTATCAGTGCCAGAAGATCACCAAGGTGAGGGGACCCAGCCCTTGGACGAAGTAAGTTACTCGGTTGAGAACTCGACTGAGTCTTGTACTGAGCCAAAATGTATTAGAAAAATTAAAAAATTATATAGAAATAAAATAGTATTTTAGATTAAAAAAAAAATAAAACTAACATGAAAAAGTCAAAATATATTTCAAAACGGGATGAAAAATGGATTAAAAACCAGATTTATAGATAGGAACATGTTATAAAAAATCTTAAAAATGATAATTTAAAACTGGGAGTTAGGGCAAAAAAACACTCACCAATATGTGCCAAAAACATCCAAATCATATACAAATAATCTATACAACACTATAGAACACACTCATACTTTGTACAATTTTTAGATTTTTAAATTTTTCTATGTACATACAACTTGAGATAACTCAACCTTGCCTTAATTTTTTGTTTTAATTTTAGGGGGTGGGGGATTTCGTCTCGCACTTAATTGTGGATGTCTCGAGGGCATTTCATGGTGCTTTTGGGCTTGTGATGCAATCCACAATGCACAAACAATAGGAAAAGTATAGAATGAGACCATTTACTTTTAGTACAAGGTGGTGACAATTAATATTGATCATTGGATGTGAAATTGGGTGGTTACCTTTATTCCATTCACCAAACTCAAACATCAGAAGAATTTTTCTCGAATTTTGTGAAACACCTAAGCTATCAAATTTCACATCGAATGGTTATAAATAATTGTGACTACCTTGTACTAAAGGTAAATGATCTCATTGTATACAATCCCTAAACAATATTGCATGACGTGGTTTGTACAGCAGAAGGGATTAAAGCAAAAATTGTCAAAAAAAAAAAATATGTTTTGACCATAACTTTCAAATTGTATTTTAGAATTAAGTGATTCTTGGATCCTCTAAAGTCTTAGGATGCTGCCTACCTTTAAATCAATTTTTTATAGAATTTTGATATTTATATAGGATTTTTCCATGAGTTTCCGAAAATTGTTTATGTAGATTTCATAAATTTACATCAAAAGAAAAATTGGGTTCTTATTTTTTGGTAGAAAATATTTAAGCGCCCTCTCTCACTTTGTAGTATTAACATAAGGAAAATGATTCTATGTGACCTCAACAACATATAAGTATGCGACCCCACTTCTCGGCCGTTCGATCAAATTGAACGGTTATGACTATTAATACCACAATGTCACATCAAACACTATTGTGTTTTTAATTCTTTTTCACATCATGTTTTTGATAAAATTTTGGGCCTCCCATCAGAACATTAGGTCGAACCTAAAAAAAATATAAAAAATTTTTATGTTAAAATAAATGACTAAACTACCCCTACAATTTTCAGGGGTATTTCTGTAATTTTTTATCACCAAAAATATTTTTTTAATATTTTTATCATGTGTACCCCTTGTTAGATCTATGGATCCCCCAAATCCTACTTCAAATAATATATAAAATAAAAATAAAAAATAAAAAATTATGAGTTTTTGACGGTTAAGTACTAGCTTGTGATATTGTGACTCAAGCCATCACAACCATCTATTCAGATCTGATGGCTGAGACCATGCCAACATGTAGCATATATGTGGGTGATGTCCCATAGAAGGCCCTCCCTTAATATAAACTTATGAAAAACCGAATAATAACTGTGCAAATTTTATCCAAGAAGAAAAGATTGCATCCTAAAGCCTTAATCGATTGGGTAAACCCTAAATCTTAGATTTATTGGGTCTTTAATTTTCTTTCACGATAAAGCTTTTGTCCAAATCATATCTAAATCAAGAAGAGATAATTGCATCTTAAATTCTTGGATCAATACGGTTTAGTTAAACTAAACCCTAAATCTGATTGGGTCTTTAATTTTCGTGCATGATAAACCCTAATAAACTCTTTAGAACTTAAAACAACCGCTGATAAATTAAGACATACTACCCTTTTGATTTCCTTTCACCTGAGCATTTTGAGGGAGAGTTAGAGAGAGAAAGAGAAAGAAAGAAGTAAGTTGAAGGAGAGAAATATGCGCTCTGGTTTTCATCAATGGAGGTAAGCCTTTTGTTTTTGTTTTTGTTTTGTTTTTTGTTTTGTTTTTTTTTCCGGTGATTTCAGTATTTTCTTCTTACTTCTCCCCTTCATGTCTTAATCCTTGGTGGATTTTATTTTTTATTTTATTTTT